>RCAB01000684.1:7104-26603 GCA_003640385.1 Setaria digitata | reverse complement strand
AGCAAAAAAAAAGAAAAAAAAAAGAGTTGTGACTTTTTTTTTTTTTTTTTTTTTGGTGAGGACAAGAACTGTACCATTAAGTTAGGGAAATAAGTAAAAAAAAAAAATAAATTAGATTTTTTTTTTTTGCTTTTTTACAGAACTTAAACAATTCTCGCAGTACCTTTACTACGTAACCAAATATCTACCGTAACACCAGAAAATTAAAATCTGATTGATCTGCTATGGATGATTTTTGTCTTGTTTCGTTGTAAGCTTGTGTTAGGTAAAGTGTTTTGTTTTATTTTATTATTTCTTCATCTTTTTCGTGAAATGAGCCAACGAAATAAGACTTTCACAGTGAGCATGGGAAATCAATTGTTTTTATGTGTTACAATTTTTTTTTTTTTTGTTTTGAAAAACTTATTTTTAGGTTTTTTTTTTTTTTTCCTTTTTTTTTTATTTATTTTGATGTAACATGGGTAATGAATGATACGTTATTGTTAACATTAGCGTTCACGAAAGACGTACGTTAACGTCCTTCATGAAAGAGGGAGGAAGAAAATACATAAAAAGAGATGTTGACATGATTGATTGTTTATTTGATCCGAATTGTTTTATGCTATTGAGAATTTTATTGAAAACATCATAATTTTGCCGCAATATGTTTTTCTTTTTTTCTTTTTATTAGCATATATTGCAAATATATAATATAGATGTATGTTTGCAATATTAAAAAGTCATCATCTGTTTTCACTTCATATTATTTTAAACATTTGTGCAACAAATTATTTACTGCCCTTTATTTTATTTTATTTTTTTTTTTTTTTATTTTTAAAATAATTTATACACATTTATCATATATGTGTAATGATGGTGTAACCGGTGAAGATTGTTTGTCTCAAACGAAGAAAAGCGTATGTCTTCATGATTTTTTTTTTTTTGAAGTGTTACAAACATGCGGCAAAAAGTCTTAGTTTTTAAGGGGTATATTTCTCTTTAGCTTCAATAATTACGGGTTAATGAACTTGTTAATTGTATATGTTCGTTTCTTATTTTTTTTTTTTTTTTTTTCTTTTTTTTTTTTTGGTTTATAAAATCCTCCCGGCATATTTTATTGCCACAGAAGTGCATCTCATACAGGTTTAACTGGAACGTTTTCTTTTTCATTCCCATGTCTTTCCATTTATATTGCTTTTTTTTTTTTTTTTTTTTTTCAGATTTTAGTTAAGCAATATTTATCTCATTGAATATGCGTAGTTCTCGAATGAATGATACAGTGTTAGTTATATCAATTCTCAAAAACTATCTTATTCAACCCTACCTCGTTTTTTTTTTTTTTTTTTAATGTGCCTAGATGAGAAAAACAATGTGATAGGATGCTATAATATATTTTTTTTTTTTTGTTCTTCCTCTGCTCGATTGAATTGGGATTAATTGTTATTGATAATGCTCCCCTCTATTTCCCTAGAAATGAAACTTCGATAAAACTTTCAATAGCAGTTGATTTCCTTCTTTCCCTGAATAATTTGAAATTTGCAGTAGCGAAAGAAGTCCATTAGACACTCTCAATATCCAACTAAATGATATTTTGCTAAATATCGGAATATCATTATAAAAATATGTCATATGAATCACTTGATACTAATGTGTTTTTACTAGAAATGAAATTAAGATAATTATAAAATGGTACATTGAGTCTCTTTTTTTTTTTTTCTTTTTTTTTAGGTACTAAATGGATTGGTATGTGAAAACTTTTCATAAATATCCGTTTTCTATTTCAGCGTTTTTTGTAAGATTTAGGCCCAATGCTTCAAAAAATAAAAAATCAAAAGGAAAAGGCGGGATTTTTGTTGTCAAACAAAATTTTGTTAAATTTCACAATGGTTTATTTTTTCATTTTGAAAATGTTGTACATTTTCATTATCCCCATGTCATTATTTGAAAGTTGGTGATTCTAAATATTCCATCCGTCTAAAATGGTTATTATGTCATTTCCTTTTTTTTTTTTTTTTTTTTTTTGCTTATAATGGCAAAAGTTTTCGGTTAATTAAAACAGTACCTTTATTCCATCATAAATTTGATACTTAAGCAACAAAAAAATATATATATAATCATTTGAAATAAAGAAAAAGAAGAATATATTACCACTTTTATCATAATTCTGATTTGTTCGGATCTTTTTTTCTTTTTTTTTTTTTTTTTTTTTTCAAAACTAATGCTCAAAGCATAATAAGCTTTCAAAAATTAATTCAGTTTTTTTTCCATCCTACATAACTAATTTTCTTTCATGTTTCTTAAAAGTTACCTTCCCATCCTCGGATCATCATCTCACTTTGCTCCCATTTATTGTTGTTGCTGTTGCGGTAGGATAATTTGAATATAAGAAATGTTTGTTTGTTTATCTGTTTATCGGTACGCTTAAAGTTTTGTTTCTTAAAAAGAGAGACGATAAGAATTCACTGATAATCCAGAGTATGTTCACTTTTTTTTTCATATTGAAATAATAGCTAAAACTGTTCTCGAAATTATGATTGCAGTCATTTTTCGGCCAATTTCATTTTCAACTGAAAATATTTGAAATAAAAGAACAATTTTTTTTCCTGTTCTGCGAAAAAAAAAAAGAAGAGGAGAGAAAACAAAGGAAAAGCTGGTATTAAAATAAGAGAGGAAGTTTGAATTTTTTTTTTTTTTATTTCGAAAAATTTGCGTGTTATTTGTGTGTATTATCAATTAGCGACCATATTATTTATGTTTGCTATCAATTGAATGATAATGGATGCATTTTTTTTTTTTCTTTACATATTATTAATTACCATCTATAGAGTACTTCATGGATGTATTACATATTTATGTGTTAACATGTGAATGAGTATTTTTTGCAGGAAAAAAAACTAACAAATTTTAAAACAAAAAAAAAAAAAAAAAAAAAAAACATAAATGTGCTCCAGGTCATTATATATTATTCATGTTTGCTACAATATTATGTTTGTTGTGAATTGATTAATTTTCTTTTTGATTTTTGATTTTTTTTTCTTTTTTTAGTGTAAAAAGAATTAATTTGAAAAAGAATTTTCCTTTTTTTTTTTTTTTTGTTCATGTTCGATAAGAATTATTAATTATAATGATGCTGATAGAGTATATATCGAACGATCATATTGTTTATGGATTAATTAGTCATTTGCCAAGTATCAATTTATTATTAACGCCGAATTTAATATGTTGATACTTTTTTTTTTTTTTTTTTTTCATTTTTTATTATAACGGAGGAGGCAAATAATTGTTCAGTCATTGATCGATCTTCAAAAATGTTTGTTTTTGTTCTTGTTCTTTTCTTTTTTTTTTTTCGGAATTTTTATTCATTTTGTTTATGAATAAAATAAATTTTTTATCTCATGAGCAAATATTGCTTTTCTTCGCGTNTTTTTTTTTTTTTTTTTTTTTTTTTTTTTTTTGAGATAATTAAATAAGCTGAATTGGCTTATTATTCAACAAATAATTCCCACTGAATTAGTAAGTGTAGTGTGTTCATTTTTATTATTGTTTTGAATAAATGGACATATAGTGGTTGAAATGCGAAACATTTCTTGTTGGTTCCGTTTTTTTTTTTCTGAGGATCTTGTAGAATTGAAGTTTTTAGTTTTATAGTTTATGAATGGGTGTTTAATTAGATTGAGGAGAAAGTAAGTTGAAGTTAGTAATGATAAAATGATAAAAAGTTGGGGAATTTTGGATGTCATGGATTTTTTTCTCTGCGAAATTGCAATGCCGAAAAACATCGAGAACCAGTAAACATGATGATACGATACCGGAAATTTCGGGAAACGGTAAAACAAAGTTCAATTAATTTGTGCCATCGCTGATAAAGTGTAGGAGAATTGTTTCAATGATTGTTCCATTGTTGCTTTCGCCGCTTGCTGTAGGTGTTACTTCGTTGGAAGTTTGTTCCGCAACTGCTTCCGCTGCTTGCTAAAGATGTTACTGTGCTAAGAGTTTGTTCCGCTGCTTGCTGAAGATGCTACTCTGCTGGGAGTTTGTTCCGCAGCTTGCTAAAGATGTTACTGTGCTGAGAGTTTGTTCCGCTGCTTGCTGAAGATGCTGCTGTGTTGGGAGTTTGTTCCGCAGCTGCTCCCGATGCTTGCTGAAGATGCTACTGTGCTGGGAGTTTGTTCCGCAGCTGCTTCCATTGCTTGCTAAAGATGCTACTGTGCTGGGAGTTTGTTCCGCTGCTTGCTGAAGATGCTACTGTGTTGGAAGTTTGTCTCACAGTTGCTTCCGCTGCATGTCAAAGGGATTTGTTTTGTTCGAAATTTTGTTTTCTTGCTTGCTAAGTTATTTCATTAGAAGTTTGCTGTGTCGTTCTTCTGCTGCTTGTTAAGACGAGTTATTTTGTTAGAAGCTTATTCCGCTGCTGTTTTAGCCTGGACAAGAACTCTGTGTATTGGAGTATTTGGAAATAAGCTAATTACGAATAATTATTTTCAGTTTTCATATATTGATTTATCTTCAGTTGTTTCAAGAGAAAAACTTGACGACATCATATGTGGAGGAGGGGCGAGGGAGAGAGAGAGGGAGAGAGAGAAGTGGAGACAGAGGGAATATAAATATTTTGGAAAGAATAATAAAAATCGATTAATTTCGATGTAGATTTTGTTGAAGGGAAAAAAAGAAAGGAAGATAAAAAGGATAAACTGAGAAGGAGGAAGGATAAGAGAATTATGAGAAAGCGAGAGAGAGAGAGAGAGAGAGGGAGGGAGAGAGGAAGAGGGGGATAAGGTAAGATCTAATGATTTTTAACCTATGACTTTTGTCATCCAAAGTTTAATGAGTAGTTTATTTGAAATACGTACAGGTGAGTTAGGTAGGAGGTAGTAGGTAAGGAAACAGAATGTTGTTATTTTCATTTTTACTACGAAAATGGTGATAAGCAATAAATGATTTGATAATTGATAATGAATGAGTAAAATAAATGAAGGATGATGCATTTAGGGGCTAATATTATTTATTATTGCTATGCTCAGTTTTATTTCCGCTCATTTTATTTTATTTCATTTCGGTTTAATTCAATTCGTTTCCTTTCATTCGTATGTGTTGATGCATTCGAATGTGATCATTTTATTTCACTTCAGTTCATTTCGTTTCATTTCACTGATATGTGTTGATGTGTTTAAATATTATTAGCTTTTAATTTAATTTAATTTAGTTTAATTTAATTTAATTTAATTTCAGTCCAGCTTGATCCAGTTTAATTTGTTTCATTTTATTCATACCTATGCATTTAAATATTACTGTTATCGGGCTTCATACATTCTCACAATAAAAATAATAACTAACATTTTCAATTTTGTTCAATTTTTTTTTCCTTTTGTTGTGGCTCCTATAATAATATGTTTTTGTATTGGTGTAATTTTGCTATAATATAATTAATTACACTAACATTTTCATAATTTATTTATTAAAATTATTTTCCAATTTTTTTTTCCTCTCTCTTTCTACACACAATAAGATATGTTTATAAAATATTGGCAAAAAAAAAAACGTGAGAGAGAGAAAAAAATTTTGACCAATAAATTTATATTTTAGGAAGAAATGGTTTTAAATACAAACAGGCTTCATATTGAAATTGATAATTGTTAATTAATTCATATAAAAAATAATCATTCTGCGGTAAAAATGGCTGTTGATAAGGGTAGCATTTTTGCATTTGTTTTTCCCAACCAATTGGAAATTGTTTCAACTGATCCACAAACACATAAACAAATATTAACACTCTATAATCCATATCATTTTCCAATCAAATTTAAAGGTATTTCTTTTTCTCTTTCCTTTTTTTCTTTATTTTTTGTTTGTTTTTTTCCTCTCAATAATTTCGTGCACAGAATAAAGAAATATTTTAATGCTATTTTTAATATATTATAATATTTATTAGGAAAGAAAATAGATGATTAACTGAAATAGTGGATTAAAAATAAATCATCACGATACGAAATAGTAAATTGTTGTTAGAGCTACGTCATATTACTGATATTTAGAGCTGCTTAGCTGAGGCATTCATGATAACTTGATAACATATTGTGATAGCGAAAGAGTGAGCTTTAGATGTGTTATGTTATAATCTTCTACTAGAACCCATATATGAGAAGAGTTTAAAAAAAAAAAAAAAAATTCTAATCCTACTTTTGTCTTTTTCAATTTACCCCTCATTTAAAAGACTAAATTGAAAGAAACATTTAAGTAATTTCGGTGGAGAAAATTAAANTTCAATTTACCCCTCATTTAAAAGACTAAATTGAAAGAAACATTTAAGTAATTTTGGTGGAGAAAATTAAATAAATATATATTTTTCCACCAAATTTATAATAAATATAAATATATATAATAAGTACAAATATATATATATATTTTTTATTTTACATATATATATATATATAAAATAAAATTTGGTGGAAAAAAAATATATATACATAATGATAAATAGGAATGTGGGAAAATCTTTTTTATTGTTCAAAAAATATCGACAATTGTTTATCGATGAAATAGATGATGGACAATAAGTACGATTCGTTTTATCTCCTGTTAAAACATTCAGCATTCATAAATAACCCTGTGGTTTCCAGTTAAAAAAAACAAAAAAAGAGAAAACAAAGATATAAAGCACATTTTTCCCAATCAATTTTATAATTTTTTTAAAATAGTTTCTTCTTTTTTTTTTTTTTTTTTTTGTTCCAGTAAAATGTACAAATTCAAATAATTACTCAGTAATTGAACCGTATGGCGTATTAAATGCATCAAGTTCTCTTGACATGTAAGTATTAATTTCTTTTTTTTATTTAATGCAAGATTTCGGAATAGTTTTTTTTATCGACTAGATTTATTAATGCAGTGGAGAGAATACAATGAATGTGATAAAGATTCATTGAATGTATCAAATAATTATCATTACATATCATTATTACATACATTTGCAGTATTATTCGATATATCGCTGGTCAGGGTCAGTCTCATACAAATTTTGGCTTAGAAACATTTCGTTTAGAAATTCGTTCCGTTCAAAATGAAAAGGTATTTGCACTGGAAATTATTATATGTCATATATCATTGTTTTACATTTAATTTGTGTTCATTAAAAAAAAAATAAAAATAAAAGTAACAGATGTTTTCTCTTACACATAATTATTTAGTAGGCAGTTACCGTAGTTGAATTTCTCTTCGTGTTCCATAAATGTGAATAACTATTCCATATCATTTTATATAACTTCTGTTAAGGCATTCTAAAGTAAGNAAAAAAAAATAAAAATAAAAGTAACAGATGTTTTCTCTTACACATAATTATTTAGTAGGCAGTTACCGTAGTTGAATTTCTCTTCGTGTTCCATAAATGTGAATAACTATTCCATATCATTTTATATAACTTCTGTTAAGGCATTCTAATGATGCTAACCACTGAATTATTGCATACTTCGTAGTTTACTTTCTAATACACAGATAATTAAGTAAGGAGCCTGAGATATTTATGCAGTAATTTTTTCTTTTAAATTATTAAACATTTCAGAAATATATCTTTCTGTATGGAAAATGATTGCTTACTTTCTCATAAAGTTTTTTAAAATCTTTTTTTTTTCTTTGTCATTTGTAATTTTTGTTTTTCTTTTTTGAGAAGTTGTAATTTTACTATTTGTAGATTTCGGGATCAATTGATGTTCCAGTTCATATCGTGGACGTCGCATCACAATTAGACCATACTCGTTATCATCAGTTGTTTCCAGTAACCAGTGCTGATCGTAATTCTGTTCATGGTAGCGCTAATTCAGCTCAGGTATTTTTACCTCTTTTTATTGATTTTATCACCATATTATTTTTACATCAAATCACAGCAACTATTATTATTGATGCTTCTTTCTTAAGTATGGATAAGGTTGCTGAAACTTTTAATCTACCCCTTATCGGTTATCGGTAGCTTTTCCAAGAATGATAAAGTTTTTTTTTTTTTTTTTTTAGCAATTCTGTGCATGAAATTTCTTTTTCCTAAAAGCTTGTCGAAATCGTGACTGATCAGTGGAGATGCAGTCAGTTGGATTTGTTTCATTGTTAGTGAAGCAAAAATTGAGTTAGGAAAAAAGAAGCACTGAATGTAATTAGTTGGAAAACTTTTTTTTTTCTTTTTATTATAATTCCAATTTTATCCTCGAATCATTTTTAGTTCCATTGCTTAGTTCAATAATTCTTTTCTTTGCAGTCTTCACGATCTTTCCGAACTAATTTCAACGTAACTTCACCACTACTGTTAGTATGTGTTAGTGCAGTTGTTGTCTGCGCAGCTGCATTAATGCTACCAACTGAAGGATTGGATGTATCAACGATTGTTCCAGCTTGGTTACATCTTTCGGTTCACCTTAAACTAGTTTTTGCATACATTTTAGGCTTAGTTACACTGGTGCTATTAAGGCCAGGTTGAATAAATTAGTGGATCATTATAGGAAATAGTTTGTGAATACACCTGAAATTGTTTGAAAGTATAAACCGTTTCTTCAATTGATTTTTTTTCCCGATGTTATGCTCATTTCTCTCCTTTTTTTTTTCTTTTGCATTTTATAAACATTTAATTCAGATATGCTATCTAGGATTTTTCATAAGCAGATCTCCAGTCGAAAGTTTAAATTTGTTTTGCAATAAAAGTTTCATTTTAGAATTCAGATCAAATGCAAAATTAAAGCGAGCAGGAAGCATATTTGTATAAATGTTAAATTCTTGTCTTGCTTTGTGTCATGGCCTTTACTATTAATGTCTTTCGACAAATTTGTAAGCAATGTCTCTCTCCATATATATATATATATATATATATATACAATGTATTTTATGATGTGTTCATAGTTGTCTAGTCGTGATCAGTATTTGTGTCCGAATTACGGGAATATTCATTCCTCGAATGCTTCGTTTTTTTTTTTTTATCACAAAGCCGAGAAATGAAGGGCTAGAATTTTTGCCAATAAAATGGCAAGAAAATTGGATCACACTATCGAATATCGACTTTTAAAATTAGATAGTTTATATGTATTAATTTTAATGTTACACTTTGATCAAAATTTAGAATTTTATTTCACAGTATTTTATGGAAGAATCGAAATTTGAAAAGCTGTAAACAGTTTATCATCATAATGTTTTGTTATCTTTTTGCAAACGTTTTTTTCTTTTATTTTAAATTTTGAAATGATGAAATAATTGAAGTTTGTGCACTTCTTATTCTTCGACTTTATTAATGCGTAATTGTATAAGTTTTAATTAAATTTTGCATATATTTCTCCGTAATTTTGATGGTTTGAACTTTCCCACAATTCATCTCCTTTCTTATCGTACGGTTTTTTTTTTTTTTTGAAGTTTCGTGTTTCAGTAATTTTAATTCTGTTCATGTTAGTTACCATCGTAACGGTTAAGAAAATTATTAGGCGATTTGTTGAAATGTATTTCAGTAATTTTTTTTTGTTTATCCGTTTATTTAGGTTATTTGATTAGATAGGCATCTGATAATGGAATTGCTTTTTTAACATATAACATTTGTAAATAGTGTATGAAAAGGAATTTTTTTTATAAACTTTTGCTTTCAATATTGCTACTACTACTACTACTACTACTACTACTAGAACGTCTACATTTCATAAAAGTAGCTATTGCACGAAGTAGAATGCGCTTCGTAAACCACCACAATAAGTCGAAAGATTGTCCGGTTCCCAGGTATCGACTAAGAATGGTCCGATTTGTACCGGTTATGTTTATTCGTCCGGTTCCATGAACATCACTTACACCACCGGTTGGCTTTACTATTGCACGCTTGCTGAATGTTACGAGTAAATCAAGTACTACACCATTTGTCCATCCAAAACCATACTGAAATAAATACGATATTGCAATAATCAACTATAATAAATGCATGCTACAATTTAATGAAATAATTCTCTTTTCTAAATTAATGAGTGGAAAACTAATTAGCAAAAGATAATATATATACATCCGATTTCCACCTGATTTTCATATTCACCACCTTTTGCAGCTCGTACATATTCTTTTGCTACATCATATTTTTCCCACATTTTGTGATCTTTTTGATATAATGCATAATTCCGATTAATCCATTTATTGGCAATTTCAAATGCACGTTGTTGCATACTATAATATTAATTACTTTATACCTATCATACTTTATTCTGAACAGGTTTCTCTCTTTTTTTTTTTTTCATGTCTTATCTCGTTCAATTTTTAATTGCTAACATTTATCAGTATTTTTCAATTTTTACTAGTTATATATTTTTTTTTCCCACAAATTTTATCATCAATAAGTATCATTCTCCATCATTACTGCATTATTTTGAGAAATTCTTTATCATATAAACTATTTCCAATCATGCAATAATCAACTTTCATTAAGAGAGCCTCTTTTTTTTTTCTGGAAATTTTTGTTTTTTGTTTTTTTTATATCATCGAAAAACACAAACGTTGGATTATTTGATTTACGTAATCCTTCGATGATCATGTGATTTATTGGTGCCCAACCATTTGGATAATCCCACTGTTGATTGGTGCCTTTCATCAAACTAAGAAATTTACTACTTTTAAAAATTTGAAAGAAAAAAAAAAGTATGCATATAGTTTTAAATAACAAATAAAACTATTTACCGTCAATCTTATCGAAACATAAGCTAAGATTTGTTTTATTCGTTGGAATAAACAAATTCTTGCAATAGATTTGATTTACTATAATTTAGTATGTGGCAAAAACTATAATAATTATTAATTTAGAATAATAAGGACTACAGATGAATATTTATCTATTCAAAGAATTTTTTCAAACATTAATTAATTAAGTAATTCATTACCGAATGAGAGTTGTCTCTTTTAGATTTAATTCCAGTTGAAATATTTGAATTTGAAAAGAAAGAAATCAATCTAACCTTGCTGGTATACCTCCTGGAAATTGTAACAGTCCTTTACGTTGTAACGTTTCCAGTACGTCAACCATCATACCACTATTTAACATGTGATAACATTCGGTAAAAAGTGGAACAGCTAATGATGGATACGCGTCATCATAATGCTCTCCTGTTTTTACGTTTAAATCAAACCACGCACCTTCACGTGTATCAAAAAAGACCGCTTCAAAGGTATCCACAAAATTTGATCGTTCTCGATTCAGTTCATCACGTCGAGTAAGATTCCCTTGAAGTGATTTTCTCATTAATTTAAGTTTTTGACTAAAATAAATTTCACCATAATGATGCATTTACAGGAGCTTGATTACGTGAAAACTACTGTCAACAAATTTCAAGTTTTCTTCTATTTTGAATTTGAATTTCTTTTTCTTTTAATTTTTAATTGCTTGTAGAAATATTTTAGAATGAAAGGGAAAAAAGAAGAGGAAGAATGGAAAGTTTACCAAGTTCTCCATGAAGATGAGCCAAAATTTTCATATTCCAGTACATAAATGCATTCAGATCAACCGGTATTATATCAGATGTAACAATTGTATCCATACTTTTCCGATTCTGAAACCATCGACTACTAAAATCCCAACCGGATTCTGCAGCACTTGCTATGTCACGCCATAATTTACGTCTTCGTTGTCGATCAACTCGTTCAGCTGTTTGATAATCTTCACGATATGATTCAGGTCTCAAAAAAAAAAAAAAATCATTTGAATTACAACATTTATGTTATTTTTTTTCTAAAAAGTTATTTGCTCAGTAAAGCAAATTTGCTGTGTAAATAAGGCGAAATAGTCTTTTTTTTTTTTGATTATTACTTACTAGACTAAAAAAAAGATTTTTCATATAGCTGTTACCGTGGCACATTGCTATCTGCTCGATAATAAAAAACGGAATGATTTCGTTTATTAATTGTTACATCAATCATTCGATTTGACTTCCAAAAACTGAATTCCTAAATTTCATCTGGCTTTAAAATAATTTATTATTAAAATAATCATTAATTTATTAGCGACTAATTAATTTCATGGGATAATTTTTTCTACAACAGTGAAGTTTTTTTTTTTTTTTTTTCACTCATATCAACAATTATACTTATTTATTAATTTGCAATTAATTATTTTTTCATTTCTTGTAATTTCATAATCCATTCAATAATTTGTTTATTCATGGCAATAAAACTGGAGCTCATTTTTGAAATGCTTAAAATTTATTATTTCATGAATTAATTGACTGCATTGCAGAAGTTAATCAATTAATTATTCATGTTAAATAATTTAAATGTATGTATTCATTGCTAAATACATTTAAAAAAAAAAAAATTATAATCTATTCAATCAGACATGAAGTCAAACATTTTTAACTGTAAATGAAGAATAAAATTTTGCATTATTATTTTTTTTTTTTCTGAATAAAATATTTGCAATAAACATAGAATATTTTAATAAAAAATTTTTGTTTTTTTTTTTGTTCCTACCAAAACAATCTAATTTATTAATTAACTCTTTCCATAGTATCCATTATTGAGCGTAAAAATTCATCATCTTCCGTTGCCATATAATATTCATAAACCATTGGTATAAAAAATGGTGGCTGTGATCGGCGCATATAATAAACTCTTCCACCATTTGGTATAAAACCAATTGTTCGTACCAAATATTCAAAATTTAAAATCATTCGACGTGATGTTTCTTGCATTCCTTTAGTTTTATATTATTCGATACAAATGTATTCGATAAATTATTGCAATTAAAATATGCCATAATTAATGAATACAAAATGTTTCACTACCTTGTGAAATAATAAATTAATTAAAAATCGATTTTATTTATTAAATTATGAAAATATTTATAATGAATAAATTTTTTTTTTTTTTTTTTCTTAAGATATAATGATATTTTTTCAAAATTTCTACTTTTCTATTAGAACAAGAAAATTAATTAATTCATCATTCTCAAATTAACAAAAATAATAACAGATACTTTGAAATGACAAATATGCATATTTAGAAGTGATTACGGAATATCGAATTTCAGATATTAGATATATTCTAAGTAATTAAATAACAATAAATCATTGTGAACTAGTATGGGAAATGGTATAGTGACAAATAGTCAAACATGATATGATAATAATCACAAGACTAAATTATATTTAATAAATGAAGATGAAATAATTTTCTTGTTTTTATATTTGAGATAAAAGTAAACATGATTTAAATAATTTGAAATACTAGACTGTACTATATTTAGTTTGTAAGTACTTATATTCGTTATTCATAAAACATCGTAATTACGCAGACCAGTACAAAATAATGTATTTAGCATGTCATTATTAAATAATTGTAAAATGTGCAATAAAATATTTACAATTAAAACACAGTCATATTAAATTTAGTTACAAATACAATGGCTGGAAATCAGATTTTGATTATTATTATATTGAAAAAAAAAAAAAAAAATAAGGAACTGAATTGTATTAAGATGTTAAAATTGTGCATCAAAAATCACTATTCGTAGTCGTTTTATATTATGCATTTCTTTTTCTATCATATTATAATTTCAAATATATTTGAAATTAATCAGTATTATTTTTCCTTCTCTTTTACGCAATCATTAATATCTACCTGATGCTAGAAGACCTTTAATAACCCAGTAAGTATCCCAGTAATAAAATTCTCGAAATCGACCACCAGGAACAACAAACTCATACGGTACATATAATAAGGAATGTCGCTCCGGATGTTTCATAACCTAAAACTGATAATCTAAATTTTTTCTAATCTCAATTAAATATAATAATCTAAGTTTGTGTCACATTGTTCAATTTTTGGTATTCACATTTTTAAATTTGGTTTAAAATTTTTCATTCAATATTTATTTGCCTGTAAGTTTATGCTACATTTGAAAATGAATGACCAGATTGCTGGAGAAAGTTGAATATAAATATGAAATTGCATCGAAATTTCGAATTTTAAATTGCTAGAATTAAATTATTTTTCCTTTTATTTGATGTAATATACACTTACCTGCTTTCCTTCTAATGCTTACTTCTTTTTTAATCGTTCGACACAAACTTTTCCAAATTAAATTAACATTCAGTGCAAATTGACGCAATTGTGGATCCGCAATTGAAAGTAGTTTCTCGGGTTGCTCAACCCAATCCACCAACTCACAACTGAACAAGNAATTAAATTAACATTCAGTGCAAATTGACGCAATTGTGGATCCGCAATTGAAAGCAGTTTCTCGGGTTGCTCAACCCAATCCACCAACTCACAACTGAACAAGATATTTCATTAATTTTAAACTTGCAAATAACTGCTTCAAGTTTAACTTCCGTCTAAATTTCATTCAATTAATTTCATTTAAAATAATTTCATAATTTAACAGGAAAATCCGTTTTTTTTTTTCGCCTTATGCTTTTGAATTACTGATTGGATATCATCAACAAATTGTTTTAGTGACATAATAGGTTTAATTAGCTTAAAACAAATAAATTGAACAGTGGCTGTTTATTTTTAAAGAAAAAAAAAAGGTTGAAATAATTAAGTAAATAAGCTTTGTAATGATTAATATATTTCATATATGAATCGTACACCAAATTAACAGTTGTCTAGGAAAATTATTAAAATTAATTGACAAACTGATAAAAGCGGTAATTTAAAAGTCATTGAATAATTGTTTACTTCAAGTTTAACTTCCGCTTAAATTTCATTCAATTAATTTCAATTTTTCGAAATTACACTTCTTTTTTTTTTTTGATGAAAAACCAATTTATTATATTTTCATTTGAAAAGAACAAAAATATTAATAATCAATTCTTTTTTTTAGACAATTTTTTAGTTCAGCTATAAAAACTATTACTAATTTTCTATTTCTAATGAAAGGAAAAAAGTAATAGTACTCAAAAAATAAATAAATAAAATAAAATAAAAACCATTTTATCACCATACTTTTCTAATTCATGTCCTTCTTCATCAAAATTTTCCTCCACAAACTGTCGTACTGCTTCACGATCATTTGCCGTAATATCACGTGGAAACTTTTTCTTAAAATCGGCCGCAATCTCAGCCGGATCACGTTTTAACGGTTTATCAACAAACGTTTTAGAATCTTTAAATATATTAAGCATCATTACAGCATGTAACAGATCACCTTGACAATAAATGATGTAATTTGGTGAATGATTTTCATTGCATGCCCATTCTGGTACTTCTACTGCACCACTGACAACATCATCATTTGTTGGTATTGCAATATGATCGTTATCTTTCATTTCCGCTAACTTTTTCATTTCATTATCCATTTCAGTTTTTCCATCCATTCTGATATTCATGCCTAATTTATCATTGATATTTCCCGTATTACTTATCGTTGTAATATTTACCGTATCCATATTAACAATTGCAATTAGGTAACGTTTCTGCAGTGCTTTCTGCAATGCCAGTAATACTGTTTGCACAAAATCAACTGCCGCAACATGTTGCTTCATTAGCGGTATCATTTGTAATGTATTTTCATTGATTAAGTCCAATTTATCTTTTACAAATAATAGCTCCGATTTTCCATGTTCAATTATTCCATTAAGCCACTTTGTTTCCCTTATCAATGCTAATTCCGCTATCATTCCTTCGCGATATTTATATGTCATTGTTACAGTAATTATTATTAATAAGAATGTTAGAAAGATATTGCGAATAAACTTTTCATTGTCCATACTGAAATAAAATTGTTCTTTTTACCTGCTAACAATACAGTAAAAAGGAAATTTAAGTTTGTTATGGAATGTTCAATTAGTGATCACATCATAATTAGATATCATCATAAGTATGTAATCAATTTCAAAATAGAAATAAGGAATTATTACTATTATTTTATCTATAATCCAAAACAAACGAATGGAAATTTATGTCCTATACTTGAATTAAAAAGGGGATAATCATTGCTACTAGAAATTCTTGATAATTGATTTGATAGGATTAAATTTAATTTGATAGAATCTCTTGATAATTGATTAGAGGTGATTTCTCCTAAATAAACTCATCATAATACTGATAATAATACTGATAATATTAATACTGATAATACTGATATCTCATCATAATACTGATAATCTCCTAAATAAACTCATCATAAATGGATGATGATATCTTTGTATAGTGATATCAAAATAGTGGATGCGAGTTTATTTGAAATTAAATGAATGTGACTGTTAAACTGAATTAACCAAAATAATTTTGCACATCACTTATAGCAGTTCAATTATGCCGTAGTATAACCTGACATCCTTCTTTTTCTTAATTAAAAACTGTGATTAGCTTCCCTAACTACTAAAACAGAAATCCAAAAAACTTTAAGCAGTTACATTTCACTTTAAATTCATTATTTGTGTCCTTCTATCATGCCACAAACTTGTAATTAATTCATTAACCTTTCCTTGTCCATACGATAAATTAAATAAGCCAGTAGACTAAGTTTGTTACATAATTTCTTTGAACAAGTTATTAATTAGCAAAAGATTGAGCGTACTCACTGATCAATTGAATGACATCTAAGTTAAAAATACTGCGCAACATATAAATTTTTACAATGAAGCGCTCCTATATATATATATATATATATATATCTTTATGCAGAAAGAGAAGAATCGATGAAAATTTGCATTTTTGAAAAGATTTTTTGTTAGGAATAATTAATCGTTCCTATATTTTACAGAGATAATTAGTTGTTATCAGTAAGAAATATGTATATTGAAATGAGAATGAAATTATATCGCTCAGTCAAAAATAAATACGCATAATAAGATGATCGGAAAAAAAGGAATTGATCAAATGATATGTGTATAAATTTTTTGTTTTAAGAAAGAAAGAAATAATTTACATTTTTAATTTTTAACTTTCTATGCTGTCATTTTTTTTTTTTTTTTTTAAGAAAAATTTGTAAAACTTTGAGGAAAAGTTACTTTTATCAATCAAATATGAATGATAGATAGAGTTACAGGAAACTGACGCGATACTATTATAGTACCTTACTAATTACTAATTAATTGATAAATGATATTAAACGGGAAATTTCTATTTTTTTTTTTAAAAAAAATTCGCTTTTAGAATGGAATATAATTTGAATGCTTTCTGAAATATTCAATTTTATAACTTTATAAATGAGTAATTGCAGAGTAACTTTATCAGTGTTTGCGATATATTTCATTATGTACGGTTGAATTTTTGTTTCTCTTTTGATATTAATTGTCATTGGTAGATTCGATCTATCAATGGCCTTTTTGGATGAAATAATTTATGAAATGCCACGTGATAACGTGTAGCACGAATAACTGGGCACATTTTCATGCATCCCAACGTGTACATCGAATTATTTATTAATTATATTGCGTCAAGCATATTACATTCCATGTTCACTTCTACACTTAAAGGTGGATAATTGTTTCAGGAAGAGAAAGGTTTTTGATGAAAATAAGTTATTATAAACTAAGGAAATAGTGATCTAGATCTAAGTATGCCGAAATGGTAGTATAATGAAATATAAAATGTAAATGAATCCATTTATTAAAACAATAAAATGAACAAGTAATTGTTAGCAACAAATATTACACTCAAATAATATCGAAGATAGTGGAAATAAAATTATATAAACAAATAAATTCATAATGAAAATTCAAATTTTTCAGTGAAATTTTCTCTACATTTCAATAAATTTTTCATTGCAGCTTGTGACGAAGTAGAAAAAAAAAAAAAGGAAAGGAAAGATAAGAAAAAAAAAAACGAAAAAACAGATAACAAATGATGCAAAGAATGTTACAACTGTTGCTCATCATTGTGATTGCATTTGATAACAATTTCAATCATTTATCACCGGATAATTTTCCATCGTTTATTAGAATTATCGGTGAGAAAATACTCGCTGAAGCAATGAAAGAGAAGAAAAAAACAAAAGAAATAATTGAACCTGTGGATACAAAGCGTCGAAATTTTCTACCAAGTCGTGAAATGATAATGAATGCCGAAATTTCATCACCAATTTATCCATGTGATGAAAGCAATTCACAGAATTATATGATTTACTGTCAGGGTGATTTATTGCATGCAATATCAATGATTGATATATTCAAAGATCCGAAAACATTTGTTGATAGGCCAATTAAGAAAAATCCAGATGAAGTGATTAATGCATTTAAGCAAAAATTTCCATCCCAAATCACTATAAATGATCGTGAAGCATTGCAAACATTTGTCGATGAATATTTTGATAATGAAGGAAGCGATATTGAAGAGTTTATTATTTTTTTGCTTCAAAATTTTGCTAAAGTTTAATTCGAATTAAAATTAATTTTATCAAAATATATTATTTCAGAAACAGATAGAACAATTAATTCTCTTTCTTATTTATGAATTTTGTCTTCTTTTTTTTTTTTTTTTTTTTTGGAAATGGAAAAAATAAAATTTAAAAATCATAGATGTCCAGAAAATACGATGGAAGATTGGAATGATGAACCGGAATATTTGATAACGATCGAAGATCCAGAATTGCGTCAGTTTGCTTTAGAAATTCATGGACTATGGAAAAAACTTTGCCATATCGTCAAGCCTGAGGTTACACTTCAAACGAATGTATTTTATATTACAACTAATTCGATCTAGCTTCAAATTTGTCTAGAGTTTAGCTAGCTAGTCAACGTGTAAAGTCAACAACAAATAATTAACTACGTGTGTAACACACAGTAGCCATAACTGGTCAGGATAATATAGTTTATCACACACTTTCTTACACTAAAATAAATAATTTGAATTCCTAAAAGTTTTTTAGAAAAGAAAAAAGTTAAATCACTGAAAATTTAATAGACTAGGATTTTGTGTAAAGGAAAATTTGATGGAAATAGCATCGGTTTAAGCAACAAATATCTATCTATTCATTAATTAATTTCTTGTCTAATTCACTTGTTTTTTCTTGTTTCCTTGCTTGGAATTGCAAACTATTAAATTTAACTGATCCCTTATCATGCAATTTCGTAATTTCAGGTAAAGAACAATCCGAAGCGATATTCGACATTATATTTGCCATATGAATTCATAATACCAGGTGGCCGATTTCGTGAATTTCATTATTGGGATACTTATTGGATTATAAAAGGCTTGCTTGCTTCAGGTATGTGTTCAATCTACTAATCTAATAAATTATAATCGACTATAATTAGAAGCAATTGGTTCCTCAATAAATAACGAGAAGTCTTAACTTTATCACAGTAGGGTTCTAATTTCTTAGTATTACATATTTGGAATTTTAGTTTTAATTTAGCAAGTCTTTTTCTCTTCTTCATTTTCTTTTTCCTTTTTCTCCAAATTAGTTTCATCACATATTTTATTTCATATCATAATTAGCTTGTCCCTTTTCTTTCCACTAGAAACAAATACAGATTAAAGGAATTGACACGGCTTTACCTAATATCACAATAAGTAAAATGAAATAGTCTAATGCCATAAAGTGCTAGAAAACTTGAAATTGTAGTGAGCAGGAATTATATATATATATA
>RCAB01000683.1:0-26659 GCA_003640385.1 Setaria digitata | reverse complement strand
GCTTGCAAGGTGCTATCATTTGGTCGACATCCACAAAGATGAGGGAAAGATGCGGTGGAATTGCGAATTTTGTTAGGAAACATATTGGTCCACTGAAGAAATTTGCGAAATCATTTATTCAAATGAAATACAAAGGGTAGAATTAAATGATTTTCAGGATGAGATATCACTTTTTCTTGAGGTACCATTTCTAATTGCTCTTAATTAAGCTCGAATTCTTATCATTTCCAGAATACTGACTGTGTCAATTGAATTTTGGTTTCAAACTGAAATCATTTTCAGGAATGGTCGTTATCCATTAAGAGAGCAATTTCAGCCTTACTATGCATCTTTGGAAATGCTCGACATTGATAAAAAATGTTTCGGTGCTCATCAGGACTTTTTCAAGAATTCAGCACTAAAGATTTGGTGAAAGTAAAAATTTCGTATGGACTGAAATAAGAATTATTACTTAAGGAAACAGTCAGTATTAGTGAAGTAAGTTCATATCCAATATGAAGGACGAAAAAAGTTAACTTTGAGTGAAATATCTACGTATCATCAAAAAATTAAGGAAAACACATGCAAGACTTTCTGGCAGTGCCAAAAGAACTTAAGTGTGAAGTTAAAAAAAAAAAAGATTATTCAAATAAAAAATTTTTTCTCCTAGTTCTTATCAAAATTGAAAAAAAAAAAAAAAAAGTTTACCGAGTTTATTCCGAATGATAAGACTGTTAATTAAGTTTAAATCAGTGTGATTAATTTGAAAATTTTTATTTTACAAGAAACAAAAAAAAAAGAAAAATGAAAGCTTAAACAATCAACCGAAATAGCTTACAGATTTATTGCGTATTATTTGTTCACAATTAACAGTTTAGCAAATAGTTACCCTGAAATCAAGTACCATATGATTAGACTTCAATTAAATTTGAACACCAATCTTAATAAGAGAAGAAGAAAAATACTTTTTCCGGAAAACAACAAAACTGGAATTGTCCACAAAATTAGGTTTGACAAATCGTAGTCTATTTATTATAAATGTTATGCGCACTTATCAGACGACAACCTTTTCCACCTATTAAAATCATCTAAAATTAACCTTTATCATTGTTAAGATTATTCTATCACATCTTTAAAAGTAAAAGAAAAAAAAAATGAGCAAAAATTTATTTCTTCTTTCGAAATTTTCTTAAATTTTTTTTTAATTTGCATCGTGCAAATTGTTAGTTTTCTATGGATGTTTATTATCAAAGTTTAACTTTTAATTTGTTTCACTTATAATAGCTCAATATTGTTTCAGTTATATTTTTAGATAGTATGACATAGACGAAATAACTGTCATTCTGTTGCTTATGAAATATATGAAATGAACTACATGATTGCCACAAGTGAATGTTATTTGAATTCAATTAAAAAATTACAATTTCCATTTCAGTTCTGGTATTTTTTAGAAAAAAAAAAAAAAAATTTGCTACTACCAATCAAGTGATCGGATCAGTTTTTGCAGCCTTTACTTTATACCCTTGTTGATCACAATTATGGTTCATAAAAGGAATCAATAAGAAACATTATATCTTTTCATAAACCAATCAAGAAATGAAGTTATACCATTATAGATCACTCTTTTTTTTTTTTTTTTTTTGTTTTGCTTAAATACTGAAATAGCAAATAAAATCTTTAATTTTCCAAAACTGAACAACTTTAATGCAAATTCAGGCATTATGCTTAAAACCAGTGATAACACTAAATGGGCCATAAACTAGGTCCTCTGAATTGTCCCAACTGAATTGGGCTAAAATGAAGTCCAGATGTTTTCTCCATAAATTGCACATCAGCCAGAATCCATTTCCTAATGATCTTTCTGATCTAGTATCAGCTATCAGTGATAGCACACCTCAGGTGAGTGATTATTCTGTTCAATGTAAACTATCAATTCATCCATCACTTGATAGATTTCTGATATCTGTGAGGATGAAGAAAACGATTCAAATCAAGTTGCTAAATGTTGCCGAAATTTGGACTAAAAGTTACTGCAATGAAGAAATTCGATGAATTTTTATAATCAAAATGTAAAAAAAAAAAAATAAAAAAAGATAATTAAATCAATTAGCAAATGAATTATTATTAGTAACAATTAAATCATTATTTTCATTTGATTATTTGAACAATTTCATTCAAATTTAGTTCGCTATTTGCTATGAACAAACGTAACATTTCCGATTTTTTCTTTTTTTTTTTTTTTTTTTTTCAACTGATACTTACTAGAATATTCCCGTGAACTACCGGGATATCTTCGGGCAAATTTTTTACGAATATTCTACGCAAACAGTCTCTCTTGACCGTGCACTGAGGATACTGTAATGGAACCGTTTGAAGAAGCATGAAAATACAAAGCATCAATGAATTTATTCGCGGAACTGAAAATAAGATACTTCTCTTGCTACGTAAAGAACACGTTATCACGTGCTGCGTGGCGATCAAGCTGAGCACTAATATTCGTCATTCACATGATAGAAACATTTTTCGGTTCATCCAAAATGCTCTTCACTGTTCTTCAGCATATCTGTCTAAATTAAGCAACCAATCTGGCTAGAGTCTAAGAATTTTTAATTTGAAATAATTATTGACCACATTAATTCACTATGAACATTATTTCATCTAAATTATTTCTAATTTTTAACTGAATTTTATTTGACACTTAAAAAATAAAAACAAAAAAAAAATTTATTTCATCTTTTGCATTCAGCTGCTGCAATCGCTAATTTTTCTTGTATGTTTTAATCATGATTGTTTCAAAAATTTATTTCATTACAGCAATTAATTAATGCTTTGAAATAGTTTCGCTTACAATTTACTGGAAAACGAAACTACTTTCCATTGCTATTTTGCAAGTATTCATAAAACAATAACATTTTTAGAGCTTTGAGAAGCGCTTTTTTTGACAAATAAAACGATTCTTTTTTGTGAAAAAAAAAAAAAAAAAAAAAGAAAAAATCAAATAAATCTAACCAGTTATTTCTATCATCATCACTACCTGGCACTGATTATCATCAATCAATCTCTCCGACATCTGATAAAGAAAATACAATTTTATTTTCTTCTTCCGGAATAGCTTATCCAATGTTCGACACCATTACATCCTTTCTTTGAAGAAAAAAAAAAAAAAAAAACTACTTGTTTCGTTTTCAGCAAGTGTCAAATTATCACAAAAACCAAAAATCGCACGCTGATAGCACAAAACATTCTTATCATTCGGTTTACATGTAATGAATATTTCCACAAAAAAATTCTTCGCTTAAATTTAAATTTCATTCAAATATCGAATTTGAGGTAGGAAATGGTGGCCCAAGTAGTATAGTGGTTAGTACTCCACGTTGTGGCCGTGGCGACACAGGTTCGATTCCTGTCTTGGGCAGCGTCTAACTAAACCGGTATTTTGCGTGGAAATACAGTGACAATTTCAACATCCATTCATTTGGATGTCGCAAATAGTACAGCTGATTCATTTTCACATTCAAGATACTATACCATCGTAGTATTTTATCTGAATTATATTCATATTATTATATTATTTTACACGGCTCTTGCCGATATGACTGGATCCAGTGTTTTGATTCAATTTTTGAAAGAGAAAAATGTAATTTACGCATGATAAATATGCTCACACAATTATGAGTAGCAATACAATCAAGGAGATGGGAAAAACAAACAGCGGACAAAATACAAACATTGTAATGATCAAGTTCACAAACTTTTTTAAATGGTACCTAAAAATTAGAGGGCAGAAATATCGTCAAATCATTTGCTGGGAATAAAATTAATCTTTTAGTTAAAGGAGAGCATATTTTTGTAATGGGCCATCATAGCATCTCTCCTAGAATCCATCCATGAAAAAATCCCGAAATATGATATAGTAAACTACTGACTAGTTAACGGAACGACAGGAACAATGATGATAATCATAACGAGTGACTGGCTATATACTCGCGACATATAGATAAGCTTCATTGCCAAAATACATAAATATCTTCTCATAAAGGACCGCAACTTCATAATGAATAAGCCATTTCTGTAATATCTCTTGCAATAGCCTTTCCAGATTCGTCTATCACTGCATCCTTGACTCGATTTACTATACCAATGATATTTTTTTCTTTAGCCAGCTGAAAGTGATTACAAGAGCAAGTTAGTTTAGTTTGAAGTTTTAAAATTTAAAATGATATAAAAGCAACCTGAATAACAGCAAGATCGCCCCACATCAACGTCACTATTGCTTGAAGAAGACGGATCAAAGCTGCCTGATTGAAATCGCCAAAACTGACGACATTTTCGATGGCCTAAATAATGTAAGTTCTTTTTCGACTCTGTTCAACATCAAACAATACTGATTAAAAGAATAGTAAAGTGTTTCCTTCCCATGATAAAGAAATTTTCTTTCCCTTCTTTCTATTATTTTTTATTTATTTTATTTTTTATTTTTTTGCTCCAAAACAATTCTTATTATCTTCTGTACAAGAAAATTCGCCATAGATATAGTAAAATATGAAAATTGCAATCAAGATAGAACTCAAAAAAATCTTGTATAGGATACCTGAATAATAGCACGTAAGGCATCCTCTCGCGGACCAAGTTCAGCTACCTTCCCAGATTCTGTATGCCGTAGCAAAATTAACGACCAATTTGCCAGCGCTGTTGCAGCGGCAAGCTTAAAAATAGTCGTTTCATAAAAGCAACTTTTTTCTCAGAACTTTTGAACCTATGGCATAATAGCCATCGAAAAAAAAAAAAAAAAAAAAAAAAGAAAAAGGAGGAGACTGGATACTTCTCGAAAATTTAATGGATGAAAATTTTGAGAAACAAACTTGTAAAGCATGCTTCGTGCTATTCAATTGCATTGCAACGTACTTGACCGTTGTATTAACATCATAAATAAGCATTGCACGACCCCACTGATGCACTGCAGCATTGGCCATGGCTCGACATGATAAAATACGGATTGGATCAGAATTAGCACTTATCTATAAACAAGAAATCTTGCAATTTTCAAAACGAAATTGTAAGTCAAAATTAGAGAACTTCTTGTCATCTGAAAGAGAAATATGAGCTTGAAATATGGGGAATTAAAACTTAACAGGAAAATTACCACAGCTAAATTAAACAATTTTAATATAGAACAGCGCCCATGAGGTGCCATATTCATCACTTTAGGTACTATTCGCTTATTCCTTTTTTGATTCCGCAGCAATTTTTTTTTTTTTTTATTTTGAAAACTTACTAAAAAATTAGTCAGTCGCTGCATCGTTTCTAAGCCTCTGGCTGGTTTTTCGCCTTCTTTATCTAAAGAACAATAATATCTATTCAGTGTTCGATTCAAAAGTGACAATCGGAATACATCCATAACAGGAATGATTGCATCTGAAATTAATTTTTATAAATGACAAACATTTATGCACACTCTTTTAGTAAAAAGGCGAGAGTTATATGTTTTAATCTCACAATCAGACTATGAATTGTGTAAAAAAAAACAGTTAATGTGGTTGGTCAATCTACAAGTTTTTACAAAATTTGTTTTTTTGAAACCGATAAAAACAATGAGTTACGGACTCATATCCCATCCAAAGCCTGCATCAATTGCGGAAATATGAACATCGCGTGGATCATAGGTTGAACTTTTTAAGATATCTTCAAGAGCGCACAACTGGAAAGAACATAAGTTTTAAAATGCATTTCAAACCAATTAAAATTTATCCCCACCAGTAAATATCCTATCTTTTTTTTTTTTTTTGAGACATTTGTAATATACATTCACAAAACATACGTACAACAATAAGATTCAAACTTGAAAAAATCATTTTTGTAATGACATCACCATAGTATTTCTAGTTTCTAAAAAGATAAGAAAAACCCATAAAGAAGAAGAAGAAAATACCTGTTCTTCATTCAATTTATATGTACTTTGTGTTTCGTTTAACTCTCTAAGTTTTGTGATTGCCTTAGCAGAGGCCTGTTCGATACCAAACTGGAAGAAATTGGATAGCGGAACAAGTTCACTACGTGGCCGCTTTTTATCTGAAACTAATGAAAAATGTTCTGGAAACTGGTGTAAATGTGGTGAAAATTACAATAATCACAGTATGGTTCAACAAACGGATAGTACTTCCACACAATTCCTTCTGGTTTTGTTTCTTTCTAAACTCATTTAGTACTCATAAACTAACATGGGACGTTTCATATATTCTGAAATCTCACCGACTGGTGAAGGAGTACTGAACATCGTCGAGACGGAATTTGAGACGTACGCATTTCCACCAGTGAAAGGATCTGCTACAAATCCTACCCCATTTGTAGTCTGGTTATTTTTTGTTACGCCAGGGACATAACGACTTTCTAAAATTCAGACTAACTATTTAAAAATTTCAAATCTTTATGTATACAGATGAACTCTCTCTCTCTCTCGCTGAAGAACAATTATCAAATATCAAGAAATATAAAACAATCCCAACCTGTGAAGGGATCGGTGAAATTGCTCAATTCCCTACTACTGGCTCCAGGAACTTGAAGGCGCAGAAGTGTAGAAACCTGAAATTTAGCAAATTTAGTCAGGAACCAATAAAATTTTATTTCCCTATTTAAATCTTCCAAAGTTAAACTAAGAGTGAAATAAGTTTTTTTTATGAAACTTGCAAAAGAAAGCTGAAGCTAACTTACTTTCTCCAAAAACTTTATGGGAAGGTTATGTTTTTCAATAAAACGTTGCGCTGCCCAACTGGTATCTTCGCCTACATTATATGGCAATTTTAAAACTCGTCCATCCTCAGTAGTTACATCGAACACATAGTCCCATTCCTGACAGCAAAAAGAACTTTAGGATAGTGGAGCAGAGGTAGCACAAGTTCTTCTTCGGGAAGACTAAATAATTCAAAAATAAAAAGAAAATTTCCTATTCTTGATGATTTCGGCAAAGTATTTTAAACTACCTATAATGTGGTATATCTTTTTCCCCGTATGATTAAAATCTTTAACTTCACCTTTCCATCCACCCGAACTTTTTGCATGGATTGTGATTGAGCAAAGTTTTTCTTATTTGTAGCTTGACGTGCTTCCGGTATATTCTCAATAATATATTCCGCAACTTCGTTCAGATATGACGCTGGTAAATTATTTTCCTAAAATAATAAAGTAGTAAAAACTTCGAATTCTAAATTGCACTGCATAAATAAGACACTGCAATTAAATTAAAAGAAGAAAATGACAGACCATCAAAAAAGTTTGCGCTGCTTCATATGGATCTGATCCTTTTTTATACCGTAATTCAATATGCGGTTCACCGTCATCCAATGCAACTTTTACTTTCACCACTTCATTTTGCTGAAAGCCCAATTAAATTCAAAAAAAAAAAGATGCATAACGTATCCCTAAATTCATGCCAAATGTAAAACATATTTCAAGATTTTAAGTAGATACATGTTTTTGCTTTCTGATGAACAAAGAGTCCATAATATCTTAACATAATGTCCGTTAGTTTATTTAAAATTGTTGGTTTATTAACCTGAGCAGTAAGGACTGCTTCAACTTCAGCAATTTTTTTGGAAACAGCACAGTTGAACGATTCCATTGCATCAGCACTTGCTTTCCTATTGGAAGCGGTGGAAAAAATATAAATGCTGCCATCACTGAAAATTGTTCCATAGACTTTTTGGTCTCCTATGTGAACAACGTCATATCTCAAAAAAGATCTTGTTCAAATGCCCAACTGCCTTACTGAAACTGATAAACAGATTATAGGTTTATTGCTAATAGTCATAATGTACTAAAGAAACGAACTTTTGTTTAGAAAAATTTAATTTAATTTCACGTTTCTGTCGATACTGATAAACTATCCGTATTAACGAAAAATTGTAAACTTACTCAGCACCAACAGCGATATCACCATTTTTTAGGAAAATAAGACTCCAAAGGCTTTGTGCCGGGGTCCTGATCAGCTGTTTATGAGTTAGCAAACCATCTTCGTTCATATCCCATATTTCCAGAAAACCACCTTCACCAGAATTAGCTACCAAATTACGTCCTGCTATGTTAGCATGTGCCAAACTAAAACACAAATGTCATAAATTTCTTTGCGATTCGGAATGAAAACCGAAATCAGTAACAATAAAAAATATTTATATTTAGACAAATAAACCATCGTCACGGAAAGTAGCTAAGCTGGCATAATACTCAATCAAAACTAATAGAGTTTTTCTAGGTTGCACATGTCACGTACCCCTGCAGTAATGGTAGATGACAAGCGGAAATATAAAATATGAATTTACATGATTTTCACAAGGTACCTATAAATATATTCGCCACCAATGGAATTATACTTCTGAAGGCAAACACCAGCATCAATATCCCACAAGCGAACAGTGAAATCATTCGCTGCCGAAAGAAACCTGTTCTTCGATAATACTACAATAGATCGCACAACGTCTTCATGACCTGAACGAACAAACCATTTTCAAAATGCAGCAAATATTTTCAGTACTGTTGTGTCTAAATTTAAAGTGTAACAGATATGGAAAATTATAATGGAATGCTTTGAATATAAAATTGATCAGGACTGTCTGCACTTTCACCACCTATTAAAAGTATGCAGTTCTCTTCACGTACATTCGTAGATTAGCTATCCCAAATTAAAAATTAATAAATCATAAAAACTACAGCAGATCTGAACGAACCAGAAAATGAGTTCACTTCATTGTCACCTTTCCAAAATTTAATTGTTAAGTCTGCTGAACCAGTGAGATAAAAATCAGGTCGTTCAGGAATGGAGGCAACCGCCCAAACGGACAATCTGTGACCTACTAAACATAATGCCTGTAAAAAATGAAGAAAAAATTAAAGATTTTAATAAATGATTTAGTATAACAAATCCCGAATATTTCAAATCTCGCTTCAACTTCAAATGTGTATGTTGGATTTGCCATTATATTTACGATATATATCGCATGTAAAATATTCATGGAACTAAAAATTACTTTCAAAAGAATTACATTAAACCCATTTAGGTAAAAATAATTCAAGTATATGTGAAAATACATACATTGAAATCTGAACCACTAACGATTTCCTGAATTGGCCAAATTATTGCATTATTATCCCAAGAGCCGCTCATTAATTTCCCTTTTCCAGCATCGACATGTAGTGTACAAACTATAAATTTGAATATTTAATTATTTTTAAACTGCTAACTCCATTCTATTTCCTCCTTTCCCTCAACATTACTATGTAATTAATTTTAAATTTCAGTAGCATCAATATCTAAGCACAGTGTCAAAAAGAAGAAAAGAATACAAACCGTTAATTTTATGCTCATGTAATATGCGCATTGGTTTAGCGTTATCCGATGTATATACGGCGATTGAGCCATCTTTACGACCCGCGAAAATTAACCATCCATATTTTGGACACAAATGAAAAGCAACTGCGTTAATCGCTAATCTTTCAACATTTGTAAATGAGATATCTTCCACGTAACCGTTATTCCTAAAAGCATTTAACTGATCAAAATCTTGCCAAATTCAAAAACAGAACAGTAATTTTGAATAAATCTGAATATCACAATATCAATGAACCTCTTCTATTTTTATTTTCCCTCTTCTCCTTACACACTGGATTTTGCGTTTAAATCAAATGACTAAATAATATGTGAAGAATGAAAGCAGAATAAAAAAAAAAAAAAGGAAATTTAAATTATACAACCTTTATAAAGGGTTTTGATCATCAGTCTTAATATCGCACTTGCACTTATTACCTTAGTCAAGGCTTTATTATTAAACTTTTCACCAATTTAACTAGTAGAACACGTAGACATTTAAATATTTGGACAAATACAGTGCAAATTACGTCCCTTAGACACTTCAAAATCCATATCTATTTGCTGGTTGATCACTGGTACGTGCTTCAGTGTCAAGCGAAACATTTAATTCTATGTTTTTGAATATTAAACGTATACCTGCGGTAATTTACATAAGAGAGGTATTACTTATATATTTACTGAACACTTTGCAATTAATGAACTATAATTCTGGCTATTCCTTATTTAACCATGTACCTAACAAGTGACTATTAAATAGATATTCACTATTACTTTATTATACTTTGAAAAAACTCACGTATTATATGTTGGATTACTAAATTCTTTTTAACTACTAGTCTAACAAGTGTTCTAATAATATATTCAAAATGTAATAATTCATTTATAAACATTTACCTACTAAAACATTTTACATAGCCAATAATTTATTGCTCTTTGTTGAATATTATAATAACCGAATGAACAGGACCTTTCCGAGAAAACTTTAACGGATTCGTCACGACTACCGGAAACAATTTGTCCAAAATCAGTTCCAACAATACATTTTACATCGGATTGATGCGCTGGAATAGTAACACTATATTCATATTCTTTGCCACTTTCTTCACAAACTTCCATTAATCTAAAATTTTCCACATAAATCTTAAAAACATTTGTTTCGAACAAAAAAAAAAAAAAAAAACTGTATCGATGCCTATCAAATCTAATGGATTCATGAATTTGAAAGTCTAACTCGTTAAATTAATAAATCAATAATTAATGATCAAACTTAAAAAAATATCGAAGTCATCGGCTAACAAATATAATAATTATCTCGCCAAATAAAAGTTCTAGTAATAGTCAAATAATACGTCATATTTAGTAATCAGTCTAGAAATGTCAAATAATGAGTCCAGTCGTCTTTCGGAATAGCTTCATAATGTAAAATTGAAAACTTAATGAAGTGATCAATTAATAGACTTAGGAATCCCGATAATTAGTTAAGTGTTAGAAAGCTTGCTCCTCCGCATTTTGCGAGTTCATTCTAAACTATAGAATTACCTAAACTAACTAAGCTTTCTGGTAAATCTTTAAATCTAGAAGCTTACTGAACTCCGATAATAAATAAACCACTAAGTCTCAGCAAACCTTACCCCACCGAAGCAGACAGTACAATTTATATAATCTACCCGTGACTTACCGGCAACAATCAATTGCAGGAGAAGAAATCAGGCCGAACCAGTAGTTCCGGCGTTTCGCGGTGGCAACCCCACGCGCACTTCGGAATGTTTCCCGGTGTGTGTGTGTGTTTTCCTTCTGGGTGTTTCAGTTTTGTTAATTTAGGAACTGAAATGGTCTAGGTGAGAATGAGTGATAATAATTAAGATAATTTATAATTACGGCATGATAATGTGAGATAATATTGTAAACTTGCAAATGTATACAGAGGTTATTTATATTTTATTGTAGAAATATGAAATTTTCAAAAAAAAAAATTAAGAGAGTTAAGATATGAAAGAAGGGTAGAGATTAAGGAAGTGATAAAAGATATTTGCATTGATAAAGTTGCAGGAAATTGTAATTAATCAATTATGTGACAAGATTAAAGTTGATTTTAATTACAAGGAAGATGTTATATGTTGTAAACATTGATTAAAAAAAAAAGGCAGATTTTTGTTTGTGTTACAAATAAATGACATATTTCGGTTCCCTGTGCTAATTTTTTTTTTTTTGTGACCTTTTATTGTGTAAAATTATTAGAGATTAGCTTATTTGATATTTTGCTAGATGTGTTCATTTATATCTAAAAATTTATGAATACAATTAGTCTGAATCCAATCTTTGCCTAATTTTAGGTCTTATTCAATTGTGGACATCCATTTTTTTCCACTTAAATTTTAGATTCATTTTTGAAAGTTTTCAAAGAAATCGCCAATTTCTGCTTATAATGTTGGATAATTGAAGTATTTTTCAGCTCGTAGTTATGGAAACAATTTTGGAAACTCAACGACGTTTGCATGAGGAACGGGATCGGTTAATTGATAGTATGACCAAAGAATATCTTCATGAACGCAAATCTGTTAGTTTATATTTTTTATACTGTATGCTTCGTAATTTAGCTATGAGTGGATGATCATTTACTTTTAGTAAATGATTTATTATGTTTAGAACTTAAATTGTTATTTTGAATTAATTGAATGAAGAACTGAACTGTTATTTTTGAATTGGTCAGTGATTTAGTTGGGCCAAATAAATTAAATGGTAGTTGTTTTTTTTTTTTTTTTTCTTTCTTGAAGATATTTGTTACTTACTTTGCTTCAAAATATTTCGGTTTAAATTTGATGAAAAATATTTTAATTCCAGCACAAAGAGAAAATAAATGGCGATCATCGTGTACGACGCCTTGTTGATGTGAGTTTCTTTTAGTAATGGAAGTAAAAACAATAAAAATTGTAGATTATTCTAATTAAATTTTGGAAGTTTGGTGGATTTGCTGACTTAGAGGCACATTTTGTAGCTTGCCACATTAAACTGGCTGAATGACCATTTTTGAATGCTACTGCAACAATTTTTAGAATTAGAACCCGTTTGAAAGTCCAAGCAAGTTCCAAAATTTCGATTTTATAGTTTCAGATTCTGGAGAAATACAAATTTTTTTAGCTTTTGTTAGACTTGATTTGGAGATTTTGTGCATTTACCCCAACTATGTATTTCAGTTTTTTAGATCTTATGATGCGTATACTCTTTGCTTTTTTTTTTCATTTCTATTCTTATTATACTTTTTATTTTGGCTCAAGATTGACTAAGTGTATACTCTCTATTCTTTAGTATTTTTTTTTTCTTCGATGAATAGTGGGTCACTTTTTATTAACTTCCGTTCGCCATTCTTCTTTCCAGCGACATCATGAAATTACGAAGAAGTTGCGTCTGATATATGAGGATGAAGATAAGTCACGAAAGTCAGAATTACGTGCTATTGCTGGTCCAAATGAATTTGCAGAGTTTTACTCTCGTCTGAAATCTTTGAAGGATGCGCACAGAAGGAATCCAGATGAGGTCTCTTAGCTTACTATTTCTAAAAGATTGTGTAATATTAATGTACTTAATATTACTTATCCTTGCTAATCTTTTTGTTACTTTATTGCTCAAGTAATCTTTAACTTCATGACCATCAATGCTATTTTGCTTCGGAATTTAGTTCGAAGTATGTGGAACACGTGTAAACTGTGTATGGAAATCATGCTCGTTTACTAAGGAGCATTTCACGAAACAAATTACTTTGTAGATTGCCATACCATTAAGTTTGGAATTTCAAAAGATGAATGAAGCTATAGAAAACATAGAATTAGCTGAAAAAGATTTGGTTGAATTTACCGATGAAGAAGGCTATGGGAGATTTCTAGATGTTCATACTCTTTATGACAAATATATCAACATCAAAGGAGTGAAGGTTTGCCATTTTCTGCTTCTTGTTGAAAATTCTTGCTGTAACATAGATTCTCTCATTTATTTTCTTTCCTGCATAACCTTGGGATTCTTCATGATTCATCATATGAATAGTTAAGTCTGGGCTTTTGTCGAGTTATTGTGATAGGCAACAACTGCTCTGTTCATTTGACAAAACTGGTTCAACTGTAATCTAGGATGGTCATAGCGAACCTGAAAACATGATAAAAAGTCAAATGAACTTTAATTGATATGCGGGAGCGGCTAGTTGAAATAATGTCTTTAGAATAGAATTGACTTGATAAAGTTCATAAGGAACTATATTCTGATGCCTGACTTTATCATTATCTAGACGAATAATTCTAATAGGAGAATTACTATAATTGAAATCCCAATGATGCAGTAAACACCTGTACAACCAAACTTTTGAACACTTCGTTTTTCTTAACTGCTTCACAGCTGCTTTGTTGTTTTCATGAGGTTTGAAACTGTCGGAAATAGGAGGTATAATATGAAGTGCGAGATTATATTAGAAAAGCGAAATTTAAAATGAGCTGTTTAAGTGTATGTATTTGATATTACTTTTCCGCATGTTTTCTCTCTACTTTCTTTTATGAAGAGAAATATTTTTTTGTGAATTTAAATAATTTTGTGCGTCCATATTTCGGCGATTGCCAGCATCAGTTTTCTTCCGATCTCGTGATAATATATCAAATTAAACTTACTCTTGCTTGAGGCATAAAAGTAGTTTAGAAATTGTACTGATACAGTGGATCTGCGGTCGCGGTTAGCAACATTTTAGAATGTTGATGGAAATTTCAATTGCTCTTTTTATGAACAACTAATTACTTTTTGTTGATTTATTTTAATGTTTTTAGAGAATGGACTATCTGGCATTTTTAAGCAACTTTGATCGTTTTGCTGATATTCCAATGAGTTCGAAAAAAACTGGGAGCTATCGTGAATATCTTAATGCTTTGAAAGAATATTTAATCACTTTTCTCGCTAGGACACGGCCTTTGCTCGATGTTAATGAGGAGTTTGAGAAAGTTGACGCGGAATTTAATAAGAAATGGGAAGAGGGTAAGTAATTAATCAAAGAAGGTAATTAATCAACCTTGATTAGTTACCTTTTTTGTTTTTCAGAATTGGAAACATAAGGAATTTCATGCTTGAATTATTTGTTAATTGGCTTAAAATTTGAGGGAATTATAAATTCAAGTAATTAAAAAATGATGGTAAAAATGCATTGTTAATTATCATTCAGGCACAATACCAGGTTGGAGTCGAGATCAACACAGTGCATTAGCACATTCTGGTGCATACCTTGATCTTTCGTCATTCGAAACAGCTACTGATTTAGAAGCACTTGGACTCGATCGTTTAAAATCTGCGCTTATTGCGCTTGGGTTAAAATGTGGAGGGTTCGTTGAATTTGTTTTGCTTATTAAAAAAAAAAAAACGAACGGATTGTGTTATTTTTTTTCCATTAGTAGTTTTGGATTTAATCGGATTAATCCTTTTAAGTATATTTATTAAATTAATCTAGAAATAAGTTAATCAGAAATAAATTGATTAGTGAACTAGTAATTTACTGGTTAAAACACTGATTTGATATTATAATAATTTTCAAGCCGTAGTCATTTCTAGTACGGTAAAGGAAAGAGCTGAACGATTATTTGCAACGAAAGGACATAAACTAAGTGAAATGGAAAAGACAGCATTAGCAAAGCGCCATGATACGGATCAGAAAGAACAGTTTAAATTACACCAAACAGCACGACTGGAAGCCTACATTCAGCGGTAGTTTTTTCATTCGTTTATTTGATTACTTATTTGCACAAATGTGCTTTGTTTACTGCTCTTTACAGAATCGTTCGGCCTAGTAATAGATGAAGGACATATATAATCAATAGTAAATTTATTCATCTCAGCTTATTTTATATTTACATGGTGTTAGTTACTGCAGCTTTGATCAAATAACTTTATCAATTTTTACTTTTATATGCTGGTAAAGTACTTGTCAAGTAAGCATCGCCAGTCTCTTGAAAGCAAAATATGTTGTGTTAAAACCATTTATCTTCTTATGAGTGAAAGTCGATGTATTCTCAGTTTCGTCCAGAACAAGCCAGGAAGTAAAACTTTTGAGTTTCCTTTCTGATATCAGTGAAATAACTTAAAGTGCTGAGTGGAATTCAGAATAGCAACTAATTGAGAGTTGAAAGCCTCAAATACTATGGGAAAAGGATGAAACTAAAATACGGGCTTGGAATTCTTCATTTAGGCACTATTTTTGAAGATCCTGTCATACTTCAATTCATATTATCAGCAGGTCTAATTTGTTTCCTTAAATTTAGAATTGCAAACATTTTCAGATTATCATCACTGCTAGGTGATGAAAGGGAAGCTACCAAGGAAAATGTTGAAAGAAAACAAGCAAGAGGCATTGGTGATAATATGGAGGAGGAGGAAGATATAAATGATATGTCGGATGATGATGATGATGACGATAGCATTCCGTATAATCCTAAAAATTTACCTCTGGGATGGGATGGTAAACCTATCCCATATTGGCTATACAAATTGCACGGTCTCAATATATCTTTTCCATGTGAAATTTGCGGTAACCAAGTTTATAAAGGACCGAAGGCATTCCAGCGACATTTTAATGTATGTGAAATTTATATGTGGAGGTTTTAATTCTGTAGTAGTTTTTAATGCTCAGTTGCCAACCGCGTAGTAACTGTCAATAATTCCTTTGCATTTACAGTTGGACTGTTTTTTGAGATGGAAATTGATTCAAACACGGTCAAAACACTAACATATTTCAAATGTTTAGAGATTATATGGTTGATTACCCAATTATCAGCATTACGGAGATTCTCGTACGGTTTTTCTAGACTTGGAAATTTGAATACTCAGCTACTTCTTGAGTTTTTCTTAATTCAGGAATGGCGTCATTCGCATGGTATGCGCTGCCTTGGGATCCCGAATACGGCACATTTTGCTAACATTACAAAAATATCGGATGCTGTCGAACTTTGGGGAAAAATAAGACGACAGAAAGAGTCTTTGAAGTGGAACCCGGAACACGATGAAGAATTCGAAGATTCTGCGGGAAATGTCGTAAATAAGAGAACATTCGAGGATCTTAAAAGACAGGGACTTCTATGATTTGTTAACGACTACCTATAATTTTTTTCGACAGATTCCCTCTTACTCCCGTAATATATATACATAGGTACCACTTTCACTTCTGGAAGATTATTTAACATGCCAAAATAGAGTGGGTTTATATTTTGACAAACTGTCCATCCATCCAATTTGAATTATGGATTCCGAGATAGCAGTGAATGATAACCTAGTTATTACGATGTAAATGTTAAACTTCTTAATGGTCATCTACTCATGTCTCAATACCACTTCAAGCTTGTCACATAAATTTGATTTTGTTTCAGTTTCGAAAAGCACATCGAATTTTATCTTTTTGTTATTTTTTCCTTTTTGATTGAAAATGAATAAATCTGTTGGAAACTATCAAAATATATTTCACGGAAGATGAACTTCAATTTTACCCCGCATCTAGAAGATAAAAATATAAATTTATTAGTAATGGAAATCACTGAGAATGAATAGGACAAACACAGAATGGTCTAGAAACCGTTCGGCAATTTTAATCCAAAACACGAATTTAAAATCAAGGCCACAAATGAGATCTAAGATAAAGAGAGATATTAATACGCCATGCAAATAATAAACGCAGAACAGAAAAGGGAAATTCACGATAAGCTAAGTAATATAGTTCTTTATAGCGCTTGTCCATCGGGTGCATCCAAGTCGGTAAACCTTGGACGTTTCTTACCAATGTTCTGAGTCATTCTTGAGTTTCCTCTAAAATTTCCTCTTGGGCGATTACGTTCCTCGTGTCTTTTGAGTTGATGATTTGATGATGCTCCTTCATGTGCAGCAGTTCCTTCTTTAAGTAGATCACCGAATACATCGTCAGCAATTTTCGATTGTTGACGATGAGCTTCCTGATCATTGTTATATGCCGATGCATCTGTAATTTTATATAAAAATAAAAACAAAGAGAAATATGTTGGATTCACAAGAGAGCAAAGCTTAAAAGAATCATCTAAATAATTAGGGTAGAATTCATAAACGCACTCTTTCTTGGATTTCTCGCCGTGACGCCATCTTTTTTAGCTCCAAACGATGCTGGTATTCGCTTTTGTACAATATGATAGACCAGCACTAGATGCTCATCGATTCCTCGAAAAACTTCCTCAACTGGTGGTAAATGTTCATCGAAATATAGTTGTTTTAAATGATCTTCCGTCAGATATGCATTATTTCTAAAAATAAAAGGGAAATAACGGAAACTCCATGAATTGAAGCATTTGTTGCATACCTACCGGAGTTGCAAATCCCCGAATTACAATCGAAGCAGTGACACCTGACACGACAGATATTTGAAAATATTCGAAAGATGTTAAAAATTTAAGGGAAAAAGTTACACGTCAGCTGTCGGAAGCAAAATTTGTAACTTATTTGCTTCTTTCCTGATCAGATAGTTTCCTGGTTGAAGAGACTCCAATTTTACAACTATCTTTTTTAGCCACTGTGTTCGCTCCTCAGCGCTGTAACAAAGAGAGGCAGCTAAATCGACGATTAAATCGCACAGGAAACAGCTCAAATATTATTGCCCTAAAATAATTCCACAAAAGCTTTTATGGATAACACATTCAATCCTTATCTAGCGTAATTTTGTTCATAGATCATTTCTATATATTTTTCTCCTTTAGCTACAGCAACTAAAAGTACGAACAGTTTTCGTAAATCTGGCCGATTTGCTGTTAGCATATTTTCATTGTATCGTTCTCTCTGAAGAAGATGCTGTTCCAAATAATGTATCCTACAAATAAATTTGGACTACTGTAGAAAAAAATTAATCGGTTTAAAACCAAAAATCCAAAACCAAATCAAGATTAAAAAACTGGGAGAAACAAAAAATATATAATAAAGTAACCTTAAGCGGACAAGTTGCGAAGCACATTTTAATTTGCAACGAAAATAATCATGCAGCCATTCTTCATCATCCAATCTCTGAAATAGAAATTTCTAGCGAAACGAAAGTGCTGGAAAAAATTTTAGCTAAGGCAGTGGGAGAGCTATGCGACTTTAACTTATATGATATTTATCTTTTCATAATGATTTATTCATTTTTTTAATACATACTCTTCCTTTTTTTTCAAATTTTTTTTAAAAATCTTTCAAACCTCAGCACCGAATTCAGCAGCATATTCAATTTTATGAACAATGCTTAGCTCATTCCCCATCGCATCAATACCATCGTTATTTGCCCGTATAATTAGATCCACATCTTGCATTCCGTCATGGCCAAGTGAAAACAATGTATAACGTTTGTTGGGATCAGCACCAATAAATGTAGAAGGAGCAGAATTTTGATCCATTCCTGCTATGAAATGATTTTAAAAGAAAATTAAGTCACTCAACTTCTAAAAATCCGTGAATTTCTTTTTCAAGCTAAAATTTTATGCTAAAATAACTAGAATTTTGACGATTAACTACGACTGCAATATTTAACAGTACTTTCGGAAGGCCAAAATTAAACACAAACCTTCATAATTTTTTGTAAAATCATTGTCACTGGTACCCATTTCATTCATAATATCACCAAGAATATCACCACAAACTCTAAATAAACGGATCTGTAATAGAAATAATACGCAATGAAGCATCTAACAGTTCTCGAATTGAATGAGATTTTCAGCAAAAATTAAGCCTTGCAATATAGCTTACGGTGCTAGAACAGGTGGTGATGATGATGATGGCACATCGTTATGTATATTTTGAATGTTATTTATTTCTTTCCTGGTAATAGTGTCAGACGTATTTCCAAAACTTTCTTCGTTCTCAGCAGCTTCGTCAGCAATTATCAAGTTGCTATCATTATCTGGTTCTTAAAAAGCAAAAAAACTCAGGAGGTTCGCAGCACCTGCTTAGGAAAGAATATGACATATTCAAATTACAATTCCAACAAATCCAATGAATATGTCGCATTCTATAGCTCAACTATGCCAGTTAGCATAGCCCACCACTCGAGTCGAACACTTTGGAAGTTTTTTTTCAATACAAAATTAAAGACAAAGGTTAATTTACTGTCTCTTATCATTTGTACCTCAAGATGTTACAATTTACTAAGTTCTCCTGCAGCCGAAAAATAAGTACTGCGCATGTGAAATTATAGCAGTAATTCTTTATTTTGTCATGGTGTAAATTGGAACATTATTCAATGCTATCTCCTTAACTTATTTCTAACGAATCAAAATTTCATAAAAATCTGACAATTAGCAGTTTAGGAAATTCAAAAATAGAGAATCTGCTTTGGAGTCCTCAAAAGGAAATTCCCAAAAATGAAAAGTGAATACTAGACTGCACCTTCCCCCATTTGATTCTTATCATTAGTTCGCTCCATTCTGCGAAAGCAAGTCCGCTGTCGACCACCCGTTCTCGCTGGTATTTTCTCATCCGTTTCCTTTTTCAAGTCACCATAAATTGCCAATTTTAGAGAAAATTTCATGTATCGTTTCCATAATGAAGGACCATTGATTGCTTTTTCGATGCATGGTTTACCGACAAGACATACATTTTCAAAACGATCTGGAAAAAAGCAAGTTAAAAATGCATACTTTCCGGGTTTTGGGAGAGATTTAAACTTCCATTTTGCTGATAATTTTTCATCAAATACAAATAGCTACAAAAGAGTAGATAATAATGAACGACAAATTTTAACTCAAACTATTCCAATTGATACTTACTTGTTCTTTCACTGAAGCTTCGTTTCACCACAACCGGCATCAAGTATGTGGTGGAATCAGCGATCCACGGATTACATAATATTTTCAAAGCACTGCTAGAACACATTATGACGCGTACTCCATATTTCACTGCCAAATGCACCGCAAATTCGTCGGATTCAAGTGGATACTGAAGAAATATATAAAAAGATCCAACAACATCATCAGCATTTCCTTCTGGCAATGAAATTTTCTTTTCTTTAAAGCATTATCGGAAGAATAATGAAACGTCTGTAAACCGTAGAAGACAAATTTTAAAATAAAACAGGAAAAAAAAATGCAAACCACTGTTTTTTCATTTGGCGGATACTGTAATGATATATCTTCAACCATACGATTAAATACAAAACGACGTCTTTCATTTGGTAGAGTAATTTTTGGTACTTTACCCCGATAAAGTATTGTTTTTTTTGTTAAGACTGTTAGTGCGTCGACAGTTAAATCCTTCATTTCTTCATCATAGATTGGTGCACTATATTGACAGTGCAGTGACGCTGCACGAGATCTTAAACGATCCTAAACAATAAAATATGGGCATCATCAATTCACATTGTTAATTATTTTATTGAACCGCTTCACCGTGCCCTTTTTTTAAAATTCTTATGTGCCCTAAAACAGATTAAGAAATAAAAATTATTGATATTTCCCACAAACTACTTTGAACTACAACATACTACCAAATTTACATAATCATACCAAAATGTACGATATAGCTCGCCGATTCCCGCAATTATACACTGATTTCTTTCTAGAACAGAGACTCTGTAGAACCAACTTTTGGTACTCCATACGTTCATCTTTTAATTTTTCATCCATGATCTGCAAATATATAAAAATTTATGTAAGATAATAAAAAGAATAAACTAAAGCATAACTTTAAATACAAAATAAATCTAATATGTTGATTATTGCTGAATTTCAGTTTAGTGATATCCTAAGCTACATCAATTCGAGTCTATCACATTCAAAACACACATAACATAACATATTCGAGTCTAACGCATCCACAGTTTTCCAACACCAAATATTCATTGATATTAAGAAGTCAAATGACGAAGACATTCAAATACCGACACGGACTTCCTGCCGATTTTGTTGAAAACGTGGCTGTGAATGATTAGCATTCAGAAAATTTGCTACAATTGCAACATAACGTTGATGGTCGATTGACTTTTGGATAACTGAGTGATATTTCCGAAGAATTTTTGGAAATGGTGGCGCCCATGGCATATTTTCTCGGTCTATCTAAAGCAGCAGTTTAAACATGATCAAAACATTATAGTTTTGGGAAAAACAAAGCTAACAATTCTGCAAGTCTTAAACAATGACTAATTTGCTTGGAAAGCAATTTTAAATTTTGATTTAAACTACTTTCTTTTACAAATGAGTTGCGAAAAAAAAGGCACTGAACACCTTTCCATTTATATCAAGGTACAATTTTATTTTCTTGGAAAAGCAAAAACTGAAATTTCATAATGCTACCTGGACTTTGTCATCTTCCGATTTCGGATGAGCCCTTTCGCGTTGCTTCTCAACATATTTCTGCAGCGCTTCTTCTCTGAAAATATGTAAACTTAATTGAAAAGAGTCTTCTCTTTCTACGAATTGAAAATGATTAATTAGTCTGCAGCGAAAAGAGCTTGACTTCTTGACAAAAAAAAATCGATTAAAATACAACAGTAAACCATAATGAAAATAAGTATATAACTTGTTTGACTTGAAACTTTTCACAGTTTAAAGATTGCATAAAAACTACTTAAAAAATTCTATGAAAAATAGAATAACGGAAAGGAATGTCTTTATAAGAGAGAGAAGTGAGACAGATAAGAATAAATGAGTACAAAAAATGAATAAGTAACTTAAAATTACTTATTTTGCTCACGACAATTCAACTAAGAACAAAAGAAACAAAAGCAAAGAAGAAGCTAAATCATCAAATAAATCACTTTTTTCGTGATACTTACTTTGAATAACCCTGCTTGGCCAGTTTGTGAAGTGCTATATTAGTTGGCACCTTCGCTTCTCGTTTCTCCGAATCCTGCCTTGCAAATTTAACAGATTTATTCCTGGGTGCCAGCTTTTTTGATGTTTCCTCTTCTTTTCTCCTCTTTCTAGGTTTTCCAATGTTTTCCAATTTTTCATCTTGCACACTTGAACTACAGCCAGCATTAAGTCTTTGTTTCGTTCCAATGAAACCTTTTGAGGAAACTGATTCAGGAAAATCCGTTTTATAAGTCTTTTGTAACTGATCCTCTTCACCTATTCGTTGTCAATGAAAAAAAAAAAAAAAAAAGAGAAATAATGAAAGTTTTTCATTCGTCCAATAAACTAAGGTAATAAACAGAGCTTAAAAAGAAATATTTCTTATTTTATTACGACTTGGATGAGCTAATTCTTCCATTATATTTAAACTTACTTCAATCATAAGCTGGAACATTAACATCTAATCTTTCGCAGTCACTCATTCCAGAAAACAAAGCTTCATAATTTTTTCCCTAAATCTCAATAATTAACAGAAAGTTACAGTCATATGCCCATCACCATACTCTGATCATTCATTCCAAAAAACATCGTACTTGCATACTGTTTGTATTTTTAAATAAGCTTCCGAAACTGAACAACAAACTTCATCTTGCTTCATTTACTTACTAATTTCATTACCATTATGATAGCAAATAAAACGAATGAAACTTTGATCACCTCGAAAGTCAGAACTGTTTGATGGGAGTATCCAATATGGTGGACTATTCGCAAATAAAATCTCCTCTCCTTTCGTCTTTTCCAATATTTGCTCGTCACGGCAACGATCACAAAATAGTGCATTATGCGAAATAATAGTGTTTAAATCGATGTCCGAACTTAGCAATGGACAACGTGAAGCAGCCTGTGATCCACGCCATCCCTCATCCATTGAAACTACAAATGCTTAAAATAAGAAAATTAAATTTTGCAGAAAGAAAATGATAGTTTGATGAAATTGCTAGAAAATTAGTAAGCTATATAATTTAGCAAGATATTAGAAGTATGGACAGGGTAGTTTCGGAATTTTTCTCAAACTATAATGGAAAATTTAATTATTTGATAGCAAATTCTCCGAAACTATAAATTTGAGAAATTCTACGTGTTAGCAAAAGTTGCTATTTCGATTGAGAAATGGACGAGCTGCGAAATGCGTATTAGACGGAAGACGTTACGTGCTTATTAAACTTCGACAGGTAAGTTGAAGCGGAGGAGTTGCGTGTGCTTTTTAAGTTTTTTATGTTTGAAAAGTTTGAAATTTTTTTTGAATTTCAAATAATTCCCTGCTAAAATTGTACATTGGGAAATTCTATTTCATTTCGTGACTGGATGTAACTGAGAATGAAATTATTCGATTGAAAAATTTGATTTAAATTTTGGAATTCAAAATTTTTTTCATTTTGGATAAGTTTTGGGAATTTGTTTTTTTTTTTGATTTTCGAATCATTAAAACATAGTTCTTTCGCAGTAATTCCTTCTCAAAATTGTACTTTCCAAACATAGCTGAACAAATTCTGTCTTCATTATTTTAAGAAATAAATAAGTGTATAAAATTGTCGGGTTAAAACTTTTACTTATAAAAATGAATTTGAAAATTTGGAAAATTTGAAAAAATAAAAAAATTTTCAGTTCGAAAGATCCAAAATATTGATTTGTTTTTCTAAAAATTTTTTTCTTTGTTTTACAAAATCGTGCCATTGCTTTTTTTTTTTTTTTTTTAGATTCATATTTATGCATATCAAAGGTCAAAAGTTCCTAGTTCTCCTCTTCAGAAATTCAATGTTTCAAAATTTTTATTTGTTTTTATTTACACAAAAATTTAAACCATTTATTTAAAGATGTTTAAATCGTATAAAAAAAATTTCAAAAAATGTAAAATTTTTAAAATATTTGTTGACATTATCATTTGTCAATTTGTGTGTTCCTTGATTGTCAGAAAAAAAAAGAATGAGAAAAGAAAGAAAAAGAAAAAGCGAGAATAAAAATAATTTTAGGAGATGTGATAAAATCAATGTTTTGATGTTCTTATCTCTGAAATTGTTTAGCAGTCATTATTATTTTATTTTAACAAGTTAAAATTAATATTTGATTTAAATTAAAATTTTAGCATTCTTGTTTATTTTTTATTTTTTATTTTTTTTTAAATGGAAATGCCTTCTTTTCCACTCTAAAAATTCCTCAAAAATTAGCTAAAAATTTTTCGATATGAGAGTGACAATGAAATAAACAGTGAATAATTTTTTATCATCTTAAAATGAAAATGAAAAGTCGAAGGTCGTACAGTGAACTGTTGAACTTTTTCCCCTCCCCCCCCCCCCCCCTTCCTCTCCCCTCTAAGGTATTTCTTTTTTCTTGTTTTTTATTTTTTTTCATTCTTTTTTCCTTTTTTTTTTTCTTTTTTGTTTTCATCTTTTTAGTTCAACAAAATGATGCAATCAATGGAAATTACGTCCAATTTAATGCCAAAATCGGTATTTCTCTTTCAAAATTATGAAGAAAACACATTCACTGATTTAAAAATTTTGTTAATTTCTGAAGTGTCAAATGCTTCACTGTTATTAAACAATCTATGATCATAAATTAACCTTTTCCAATTACTAATAAAATTAAATCGAAAAAAAAAAAATATGATCAGTTATGATTTAAATGTAATTTGAAATTGCATTATTGAATGAAAATAAAATTCATATCTTTAAATTTCGGCCTTTATCATATCAAACAATTCCTTTTGTTATCATCACCGCAAATGCAGCAAATTAAATGTTGCTCTAATATATATATATATATATATATTTTTTTCTCCTTTCTTTTACCATAAAGTTCGTTCTAATTAGTAGTACTACAAAATATTTTTAGAACCTTTCAATTAACTGTATTCTTCTCCTTTTCCGTTCGTTCTTTTTCATATTTATCACTTATTTATCTCTATATTATAAAACAATTAATTATGAATTTCTTTTTTTTTTCCCCCCACCCTCCCCTCTCCTCTTACAAAACTATTATGGAATAAATTTTAATTAAACAGTTCATCGAAAAATAAACAAAACAAATAGAAAACTGAAAAGATAATAGTTGTACTAAAAGTTATTAAAAAAATTTTATAAGCATTTCACCTGCTATTGATTTCAAAGAATTGAATATATTATCATATCAATGCTTATCAATAAAAGAGGAAAATTAAAATTTATCTGATCAAAAGAAAAAAAAAAATAATCTGACTAATATATCTAAATGGTTTATGCTTTAACAAACTTCAACAACCAGAAAAGTGACATTTAATATTAATTAATTTGGATGATTTTTGTATTGCTCTAACACTCTAGCATTAAAAAGAAAAAAAAATGAGAGGGAAAAGAAAGGGATGATTATTTTAAACAAATTATTTTTTGTCAAATTTTAAAACGAAACAAAAAAAAAAAGAATAAATGATTAAATGAGCCAATTAATGACAAATTTTCTAATATACCATTAAAATATTGTATTCAAATATTTGGTTCATCATTTCTGATTTAAATTTGAATTCATTTTAGAGTTCAGCCATGAAATATATCTTCTTTTTTCCATTAATTAAAATACCTTCAATGAAATTTCATCAGAGATTCAAATATTCAATGAGTAGTTGAGATTTGTATTTATAATTAATATGCATTGATGAAAAACTTAAACACGTGCTTGATAAGATTTTTGTGAATTATCATCAATATTGACAATTAATGCAGGAACTATTTATCACCATTTTGATAATTTTAATCATCATTCCCTTTTTTCATTTCATTATTCATTCATTCGAGCGTAATCATTATTGAGATATTCGTCATTAACATTATCACTATTAATCCTTATCATCATCATTATCACTTTAATATTTAATAACACGTTTCCCGTCTTACATTACTTTACTGAAACGGTTTCAGTTGGAAGTAATTGCATCTTTGCATTGTTGCTTTAAAAATGTTTAAGTTATGTACTGAATTGATAATACAGCATTAGTTGGTACTCATTATTTTCATTACTATTATTGTTATTTAATTGTAATTACGATCAGCATTATAGCATTAACAGGAATTTTCAAATTGTTTTTGCCATTTATATTGTTTTTATTGTTATTTTTGCAATCATCATTATTTTTATAATCTTTATCATAGCCAATGTCATTATCACTATCACATGCTTATATTATGCCTTTTCCTTAAACAGTATTGCAGTTATTTCATTCTTGTGTTTTAGAATCAGTTCAATTATTGCTATTATCACCGTTATCATCATTCTCATGCACTGCTACTATTATCAAATATTCCGAATTTTTGTCACTTCATTACTTGAAAAAATAAATAAATAAATAAAGCATAACTGTCAATTACAAAGAACATTAACTTTTGTTTTTTCAGAAATTCAAAACAAAAGAATCCAAATTAAGTCTAAAAAAAAAAAAAATTCTCGAAAATAAAAAAAAAAAAAAGCGCATTTGTATCGATAAAATTATTACAACAAACTTCTC
>RCAB01000682.1:0-26747 GCA_003640385.1 Setaria digitata | reverse complement strand
TTTTTTTTTTTTTTTTGATAAGTAGTTATTCCGGTGAGTCAAAAGCTACGAGTATGCTTGTATCGGATGAAAATATTCAGTGGAAATATCCGGTAAGATTCGTGACAATTCGATTATTCATAATCAATAGTTTATTAGTTCATTTCCGGTTCATGATAAATGATCATCCGTTCAATGTATTCAGCGTGTTGCTTCACGCATCAAACGCAGAGGTGCTGAAGATGGTGCTGCTACTGTTTTGAATTCCAATAAATTATATTTAACTACTTAATTTTTAAGCTATCCTTTTCTCTGAGAACCATTGCTTGACTGTAGATGTCACAGCTTGATCTATATTTAAAACTTATTAAATAATTAAAGAGAAAATATTCACAGAGTTCATTAAAAAAGGAAAATCATTATGGTGAGAAAAGAAAAACAAAAAACAAAAGGAAATGAAATAATGAAAAAATAATATGAATGTCGTAACAAAATTGAATTTATTTAGCAATTCAACAAATTCCTAAAATTATGTTCTTTTTTTTAGCAATTCAACAAATTCCTAAAATTATACTCTTTTTTAGCTATTTAACAAATTCCTAAAATTATACCCTTTTTTTTTAGCAATTTAACAAATTCTCAAAATTATACTCTTTTTTAGCAATTCAACAAATTCCTAAAATTATACTCTTTTTTAGCTATTTAACAAATTCCTAAAATTATACTCTTTTTTTTTTTCTAGCAATTCAACATATTCCTAAACCTACGAAAAATATTGCAAAATGTATCCAAATCAAAATTCTGTAATTTACATTTTAAAATCCGAAAAAATTTACTGCACTTTGTGATTTTAATAACTTTTAATTTTTAAATTTTAACAATTTCAAATTTTGATGCATCCGACTTACGGACAACAGTAATAATAATTTTTTGAATCGAAATAAGTACTCTACAAGGAGTAATATTGCTAGCAATAAATAAGGAAATACTTTAGTGTTTAGTTAATTAATAATTAGAGCATTTCTTCTCTTGTACCTTACAATATTTCCTTATCACCATAAGATCCCATTATAATATTCCTACAATATCTATATCACTACAACTAAAATATCTTCTTATAATATTTCTTTATCAGTAACCTTATCATTATAATTTCATCAAAAAAAAAAAAAAAAATATTGCATATAACAATTGAGTTACAATATCTTACATATCAGTCATTCATATAATTTTCTTGCTACTTTTTTTTTTTTTTTTTTTCTGCATTTCTAAACTATGTGAGCAGATTTCTTTTAAAAGGATGTTTAATTATTCTTTTCGTTAACAATTATCACAGTTAATAAATTTCAACTTCTTTTTTTTAAGGAAGAATTAAATTGCATTCATTTCTCTTTTATTTTTATTTTTTGTTTAAACAGCAATTTTTAAAAATTACACTTAGATTTAATTAAAATTATCTTCAACTGACAGTAGCAGTAATTCAGCGTAAAAAAATGTTTTCCTTTTAACACCACTTTCTGATTTTTATACTTTTCATGGTATCATTAATATTTTCTATCTAATTTTTCTTTTTTAAATCACTTTTTTTTTTTTTTTTTTAAATAATTTTCATTTTCTGTTGTTTTTTGAAAAACTTACTTTGCCAAGAAGACTTTTAATAATCAAAGTTTCTATAATTTTTTTTTTTTTAATATAAACAGAGAAAATTAAGAGAAATTCTTTCGAATTCTTTTCTTTCCCTTTTTTTTTTTTTTTTTTTAAACTGCTTTAATGATGTGATATTGCCGTTTCCAAGGGCAAATTTTTCATTTTCAAAATAATACTTTTTTTTTTTCTTTTGAAATTGACAATTACCAATATAAAAATTATAATAACTGAGGAAAAAAAATGCGCCCTGTAAAATTTTCGCTTGGAGTTCAAAAATATTTTATAAATTAACTAAAATTATAGATCGGATGAATAATATTTTTGTGTTGCAAAGCAAAAAATTATGGAAATTTTTTTTGAGAATAAGTAAAAGAAAAAAATAATTTTGCTAATGAACGCAAATTATCTTTTTAACTTGGCTAGAGTATTCCAAAAAGAAAAAAACCTTCCTCACATCTAATTATGTCTAATTTTATGATGCTATTTAAGATAATTCATTTTTTTTTAGAACAATTTCAAAATATATGAAAATTATAAGCAAAAAAAAAAAAGATTATACTTATAATTAAGAAAAATAAATCTTGTAATTTATGGAATAAAAGCAATAAATTAAAACAATCAATTAAAAGTAATTTTGAATATCCATTTCTATTACATTAAAATTCTCGGTAATCTCTTCTTTTTCAGTTAATTAACCGCTGTTTAATTTACATTTCATCCTGTTTTTTTTTTTTAATTTTAATCAATTATTAATTATTCATTGCTTTTATTTTTCATTTTCGAACTATTTAACATAATTTGCAATTATTGCTATTGCTAAATATTCTGTCCTAATTTTTACTGTAAAAATTATTTATAATTAAATTTTAATCCGAATTTATTGTTAAATAGGGCGAAAAAGAATAGCAACAGCAATTATCGAGAAGGAATTTGAAAATTTTATCTCACCTCCTTTCTCATATCTGTCTTCCTGTACCTTTTCAAATTTATTTATTAGTGGATTTAAGTCTTTTCAAGTTCAGTTATCGGTGGACTTAACTCTTCTGAAGTTTTATCTCTTAATGGATTTCATTTTTTCCAAATTTATCTGCTATGGATTTAAGTCTTTTCAAGTTTATCTATCGATGGATTTAATTCCTTTCAAGTTTATCTGTTAATGGATCACATATCTTTCCATTTTTATCTATTGATAGATCTAAATTATTTAAATTTGCCAACGTACGAATTTCTGAATTATATCAATAAAATCATGATTTCTCAATAATTATGAGGAATATTTGAGTCTTCTTGTTAAAATCGTTATCATTTAGAAAGTAGAAAAGGAAAAATTTTTTGCACCATCATTTTTTTTCTTGTTTCTATTTCCTTTTTTTTTTTTTTATGAAATAATTATAAATGATTAAAATTGTTAGGAAATGAGATATGAAAATTTAGTGATACATTTTTCGTAAGTAAATTTGACTTTACTCATTAAAACTGAAATGTTTGAGTTTTGAAGAAAAAGAATGTGTTTGGCAATGCGATGGAAAAATGTTAAAAAATTAATAATTTCAATAATTTTTTTGCTATCATAAAACTTCAATTCAGTGGAAAAAAACTTTTTTTATTTCTGAATTTTCAGAATGTTTCGCATTTGAATACTTGAAACTGTCATCATTTCAAAATATATGCAATAAATTAGACAAATGAAAAGACGAAAATTTGGTTTTAATTTAAAAAAAAGAAAAACGGTTAATAAATTTTTTTTTTTTGTTTTTAGTATTTTAAGGGAAAGATAAAATTTCTTTTCGTTTTCTTGCCTTAATTTTAAGTCATTTCAATGATTAATTTAAATTTAATGCATTAATTCTGTGCTGCGTTCTACCGGAAAAAATTTTTAAATTTAATTCCATTACATAACAGCTGCGATAAATCTTAATAGAACATAATAGATTTTAACAGAATTTCTGACAGCTGCTTGCTTATACAGCAGCACTGTTATTTTCTGTGTCAGTAAAATAAATTTAAGAAATTCAAGTATTTAATTATACCGGTTTTGGTGCTCTTAAAAAAAAAAGAAAAAAAAAACCTAGCCTGTTTATCAGGAATTACCATGAACATTGATAATAATTAAGCTGATAATTGAACCTACTGAACATTACCATATCAGCATCCTGAATCATAAATATTTCCTATGAATTTCTTTTCAATTGCCTGGATTTATTAATATACAGCAGCTGGTTTATTCCAAGAACTATTTTTCTTTTTAGAAATTGAAAATTTTTGATTTTTTAATTTAACTAATTTTTGCACAATCTGCTCAGTCATGATGTCGTAAAGAATTTTTGAAGCAAAAAAAAAAAAAAAAAACTAAAAATTTTAAGAACATGCATTTTTACATTTCATTTTTCTGATTTTGATTAATTTATTATCGAATTTTGAATTAAATTTATATAATATTTATATTAATAATGAATATGTGAAGAAATTTTTCTCATGTAAAATATCAATTTTTGGATTAGTTTCCAAAAGTACAATGAAAAAAAAAAATGCAATTACTTCATTTATTAACTAAATTGGTCAATCACTGCGATTGGATCACTTTGCTTCATACAAATTTAAAAAAAGGAAAAAAAAAGAATAAATTTAAATAAATTGAAGAAAAAAAAATTTTTTTTCCCCAATGAACAAAAAATACTCTAAAAACGATTAAATTCCAATTTTTCAATCATCAAAGTATGAACATATTCAATTCTCATCCTTCAAACATTCACTTAATCTCCCGTCATCACAATTATTATATACACCACTTTAATCATCATCATCATCATCATTATTGTTATTATTATCATTATCATTGCCATTATTGTTACCATTGTTATTAGCGTCATTGTCAATTTTATTAGCATCAGCATCATCACATATTGATGATGATGATAATGATGTGGATGGAGGACAATATAAGTTATCCAAAATTATTTTAAAAATGAATGAAGAGATTGTCAGGTCACTCACCGATATCAGATGACCGGTCATTTGGGCGGAAAGGAATGGCCCATTTGCTGAGAAAGTAATAACACCGTTAAAGGTATTTTCCCCCTTTCCCACCCATTTTGTCAACCCTCTTGTCTCCTTCCTTGTCATCCCTCCTTGTCACCCTCCCACCCTCTTCCATTTCCACTTCTTTCCTTTCTTTTCCTTTCCCTCGGGGGATAAGAGAGGCTGTCGCGGTGATTTTGTCATCAAATCAAAACGACCGACCCACCGATAGATAGATAGATAGATAGACAGATCGATAGATTGATAGAGATGACAGTTGACGAAATTTCGGTCTATATCACAGGTACGTTGTACATGTTTGTGGTAGATGTAATGCCGTTTGTGATGTGGTGATAGTGGCCATCAATTTCTCTCAAATTATGATCATGTCATCGTTATCGCTACCGTTATTATTATTATTGTCGCTTTTATTAGCTTTATTATTATCACTATCGTCAATATTATCAACATCAACAACAACATCATCATCATTATCAACAACAACAACAACAACAACAGCAACAGTATCAGCAGTAGCAGCAGTAGCAGTAGCAGCGGAAATTATAAAATTTTCAAAACGACGAATATTGTTAATTGTATTATTAATTCTACCGCTGCAATGTTCCGCTACCGTAACCAAACATCCGGTTATTACGGAAACAACAAATAATCAACTAAATTCTGGCATAGCAATACAAATATCCGATATTATTAGTCATAATTTGGATACTGCTAGACAAGTTCCATCATCATCATCAAAATTAATCACTAAAAATCATAATTCAACAATAAATCAAAATTATCATCAGCATTGTCCATTGAATGCATTCCGTTGCGGTGATGGTATTTGTATACCGCAAGATTGGATCAATGATGGTGAAGCGGACTGTAATGATTTAACGGATGAAATGATACAATCAACAACGATATTATCAGTAAATGATAAGACTTTATTAAGTGAAAGAAATACAGAACAGCCATTTGCAACGATGGAAGAAACCGCTGATGATCCATTTGATCGTATTGTAACATTTCCATCAACTGATCACCTATCACTCTCGAATTCACCACTTCTACATTCGGATAAATCCGAGAATCCATCATCAACCAGGATAAATCAGCTATTAGTTGGATGCTCGAATAGTGTACAGATGAGAGTAAATCAATGCTCAACTGATCTTACCGATTGGTTGGAAAATTTGGATCAGGTTGATTTAACAAATTCATCAATGTTAAATGATGAGACAAGGTATGTATTAATTAACAAATTAACTTTTTTTTTATGCATTCTCTTATTTTCCGATTGTTTCCCTTTTTTTCCTCCATTTTTCATTACAACCATAATGCATTATCTCTATGACAGTTCAATTTTACAAAATGATTTTTAGTTTTTAATTCAAGACGAATATTTAACCCATTTTGTTGTTGTGATTTTTCTCATTCAAGAAAAAAGCGAATCAAAAAATAAAAAAAAAAACTTTAATTGAAGCATTTTCAAGGTCATATCATTTTTACAAAGGAAAATTTGACAGAAAATGGATGAATCAAATGACATATATTAATTTTTAAAAATTGAAATATTCCTTTTTTTTTTTTTTTTTTTTTTTTTTTTAAGTAGAAAATGGCTTTAATGCATTTAAAATAATTCTTTTAGCAGAAGATATTCTTAAGCTTACTCATTTATTTATATATTTTTCAAAAAGTAAAATAAATTTTAGGTATTCCTCCTCTTTTTTTTTTTTCATTTTCTTTAAAATCATTTCAAAATGCGATTAATTGATTTTATGAAATTTATTAGAGAAAAAGTATTTCATTTATTGTGTAATATATTGTTAGAAACGAAAATTAAAGCGAAAAAAGGAAAGAATTTTTCGCGTGAAATATATTTTTTAAATAATATCAAACAAATTTCAAAAAAAGAAAAAAGAAAATGTCTTTCTTGCTGAGCATCATGAATGCGTAAATATATCTTCAAAATTAATTCAAGAAAGTTTTTTTTTCCGCCCTTTTTAATCTTCATTCTTCTTCCTTTGTTTGTTTGTTTGTTTGTTTGTTTATTTGTTTTGTCAAAATGATTTATTCATTTTCCCAAATTTCCTTCTTATTTCATAAATAGATCGACCTTTTCCGTCTTTTTTCTTTTTTTTTTGCAAATTTTCCATTTTAAATAAAAATTTTTACGAAAATATTATGAATGAAGGAAAAATTTGTCCGGATGATGCCGAAGTGAAGGAAATAATATGAATTATTCAATTTCAGAACGGATTAGAATTAGATGAGATATGAATTAATTATTTCTATCATAACGAAAAATAGTTATAATAATTACATATGTATTTCATTCCATTTAAAATTTAAAGCATTAAAGTCATTTGTTCTGTTGTTAAATATTATTATTACTAAATATTTTGTAATCAAATATAATAATTACACCAAATCGGTTATTCCATTACTGATGATTTTCATTCCCATTGTAATTGCTTCTTTTTTTTTTTTAATCACAATCAATTGTAATTATTATATAATTTCCATTCCTGAAGGGATAATATCATTTATTCAAATTCGAAATGAACTGGAATTAGATCTGCTATAATATAATTTTTATTTAGTCATTTTCTTATATGAACTGATACGAAAGAAGAAACGAAAGGCAAAGTTTGTATCTTGTTTGAAGTAACAAACAAAAAAAAAAAAAAAAGGAAATATGAATTAATTTTGAACTTTCACAGAAATTTTTTACCGAAATTTTAGCCGCTCCAGTCAAATTATTGAATTAAATTAATTCATTAAAAGAAATGACCTTGATTTGTAGTTGGTGACAAACCTTATTCATTCCTTTCTTTTTTTTTTTTTCTTTTCGGAAATGAAATTTCAAGGATAACAAATTCAATGTCGTCCTAATTCACAAATTAAATTAGAACTAGAAGGAAAAAAAAAAAAAAAAATTTCGTTCTCATTCTTGCAGCGTAATAAATAATGAAAAATAGAAATGAATTCTCCAACTGTAGAAAGTTGATCGCAGAGAAAACGTGATAAAAGTTGAATTAATAAAATTTAAATGAATAAAAGACTGGAATTAAATCTACTAGAAAAAGACTCAATATATTTTGAGTTTTTATTAATTGCTTAGAAAAAAAAAAAAAAAAATTCGAACTTGAGAGATAATCTTTTTTTTTTTTCTGGAAAAGAACTGTCAAATTCACCAAGGATATTGTCCAATCTTTTTTTAATAAGTAACTTTAATTACTGAATTTTCATTTAAAATTTCGATCTGCTTTCATAAATAAATGAGAAATAATTAATACTAATCATAAGTAAGTTATTGTGGAAATAGGTATTAAAATGAATCAAGCAAAGAAATGATTTAAATAATCATAATCAACGATTAAATTTAAAAAAAAATCTATTCCAAATTATTAGTATTAAATTTTTTTTTTGCTTCTTTTTTATCAGAGAAAATTTGAAGTTTATCAATCAAAAATTTTGTTCATTTTGCTTTGTCTTTTGATTATTATTGTTATAAAATTATAATTTCTATAAGTCATTTTGCAAAATATTTCAGAAACAGAAACGAAAAATTGAAATAAATGATTTTTTCAATTAAAATTTTTAGTTAAAATTTTTGTCAGTTTTTTTCCTAACCTTTGTTTATAGCACTTGCTTATGTAATTCGATTTTAAAATTTTTCTCCAAAAGAAAAAGGATGTGGAAAAAAAAAGGGAAAATTGTTGAAATAAAAGTGATATTTACATCTTTTTTTTTTTTGTTTTTTCTTTTTCATTCCATTGTTTCAGTGAAAATAAATTGTCTTTAATTATCCGATCTTTACGAGAATGAAGGGAGAGAGAGAGAAAGAGAGAGAGAGAAAAGATGATAAATAACGGTGAAAAAAAAAATGGTACAATTTTAATTTTAAAATAAATTTCAGTTTTTTTTTCTTTCCCTTTAATTTCATTTCATTTTATATAAAACTTGTAATATATATACATACAGAAGAAGTGGAAAAAAATTATAAAAGACGAATTAAAATTATCATTTATCATTTTTTTGTTTCTTTTGTGGACGAAAACAAAAAAAAAAAAAAAAAAAGAAAAACAATTTTAAAGAATGGTTGTAACGAAGGCGAAAGGAAAGAAAATAAATAGATGGTGCAGTGTGGAAGAAATTTGGAGTAGCATACGAATCGCTGTCAGTGATAATTAAGGTTTTTGTAAAATCATGAATTAACATGATCATTGTTGATAAAAATTAAAGTAACAATTTGAATTTGAGAGGAAGAAGAATAATTTTGTTTGCAAAAAAAAAAAAATATATATCACAAATTAATAAATTTCTTTTTTTTTTAAATAAATAAATAAATTAACAAAGATGGCAATATTGGAAAATGATTGTATTAAATGTTAAAAAAAAAAAAGAAAAAAAAAAGTTTTTTACTATTAAGGAATGATTGAAAAAAGAAAAAATTTCAATTAGTAATTAATTAGTAGTAATTATATCAAATAAATAACAATAAAAATATTATAAACTGACTAAATGAATGCGCTATGTCATAAAAGATATGAGTAAAATGTTTATGATTAAGTATAAAAGTAAACTTTTCATTCAATAAAGCCAAAAGTTTTCTGTTTTTAACAACAATTGTTTAAGTTAAACACCAAAGCGATTCAGTTTTTACGTCATTCAGTTCGATTTCACGTTGTTCAATTTTATTTCACGTCATTTAGATTGAATTTCACATTATTGAAATGAAATTTTGGTTGAAAAAAGCAAATCAAAGAAGGCGATAAACTCAATTTTTTTTTTTTATCCTAGCCATAATATTTATAAATAATCATAAAATAATTTCTTTTCTACCTATTTTTTTCTTTTTTTTTTTTTGATTTGATTTTCTTCCATTCGATTTTTTAATCATTTAACATTGGAATTTTATTTCGAATTTTGCTTGAAGCATTCAATTTTTATTTTATAAATTTAATAAATTTTACTTTATTTGTCCTTAACATTTGTCTTTTTTTTAGCACAATATTTCACTTCTTTTTCTTTCTCTATTTTTTTTTTTTTTTTTTTTTGAATTAATAAAATCATTTCTCCAGTAATAATTTTTTCTAGGATGAATGAATTTAGTGTAAAGATTTCTGCAAAAATGAAAATACCATAATGTATGTTTGATGAACAAGAACAATACAGTCTGGTTGAAAATTTTGAGTGAATGAATTATGATGTAGGTGTAGTAACATGATTCTTAAGAATAATTAATTTCTATATTGACTTCTGAATTGAATCAGACCGCATCCATTTGAGAATCATTAAAACTTGATTTCAGTTATGATCAGACTGAAGATGCCTAAGGGTAGATAATTTGGCAATTAGTTATGAGGAGAAACAGGTAGCTTAATTGCAATCGTAAAAATTATTAGTTAATCATTGACATCCTGAAAGTGCAGTGCTATCTGATGAATATGATATAATTAATATATGCTGAATAGAAATGGATAATTATTTAGATATTTTTATTTGCATTAAAAATTTCATATTATTAATTAAATATTGAATTCAATGATAAAAAATGATAATTAGTATTTTTGATTCTATATTACTGTTTATGATTAAATAATTAGTTATAGAATAATACCGATTTTATATTTCTATTTATTTTTTTGATATTCTATACTCATATATGTATATATATGTATATATATATATATATATATATATATATGCTCATATATACACCTATATGATATTATCAAATTTCTGTTATTATTTATGCGTCTTACTGAAATTTGTTAAGATATGTCTAATTAATATTATTTATTTTATCGTAATTTTTATCATTTATAGAAAAACTATATCCAAATTATGTTATTTATTTTATATTATTGTTACATTTATAATTTTTGCAATTTTACCTCATTGCTTGGTTTATTATTGTTAATCGTCAATTAGTATTATTATTGTCTATTGCTAAGTGATTATTTTTTATGATAATACTTATTTACTGCATTGAACGTATATTAATTAAGTAGTACATTTTTTTAATTATTATTGAATTATCTAAGTTCTTGCTGTTGTTGCATTTAATTTTTAACATTAAAATGCATTTTGATGACATTTGAAAAAAAATTTTTTTTCGAAAAAAAGAGAAAAATTTTTGCAAGTAAAATAACTTCATAATTATGATGGAAGAAAATTTTTCATTTTTTTTTTTTTTTTTTTTGAAGATATAATTAACATAATGAAATTGTATTTTGCAATTTTTTTCGATTCATCCTTTTCTTTTCTTTTTTTTTTCTTTATTTTTTTTTTTAACTTTTGGAATGCAATCATTTCTTATTGTTATCGATGATAGTAAGTAGCGTTGTTGAGGAATCACAATCAAAATATTATGGAATGCGAAATTTTCAACAAAGATTTCATTCATATACCTTTTAAAAAATTCGTTGAAGTTGAAAAAAAAAAAAAAAGAAAAAGATCGTCTTTTTTCTTTTTCTTTTTCTCCTTTTCTTCATTTTTTTTTTTTTTTTTTCTAAATTTTGTAGGCGCAGAAAAAAAATTTTTTTTTTCTATGGCGTTGTCGGTAGCACTTTTTTATTTCGTACTTTTTTTTTTGTCTTTCCATTATTGCTGAAATACCACTACGATAAGCAAAATTAAGAGAAGAAAAATGTTAAAAATTTGAAGATGACATGAATAAAATTGAACATCCGTAAAAAAATTGAAAGATAAAAGAAGACAAGATTCATAAAATTTATTGTAAAGTAAAAAAAAAAAAAAAGAGAGAGAAGAAGGCGAAAAGTATTTTAAAATATCATCAACTATCATCCAAAATATCAGTCAGTATTGGTGATGAAAATGAAAAGGATGAAAATTTTTTTATTATTTACCAAAAAGCAAAAGGAAATTTTTTTCTGACAAAAAAGAAGAGAAAAAAGTTCATTAAAGTTAAAAAATTGAAATCGGAAAAGGGAGATGAAAGGGAGGAAACGAGGGAAAAAAAGGCTGCAAAAAATCAAAAGAAAGAATTTGGCAAACTAAAAAAATATTCGATTTTATTTCTTTTCTCTCTAAATTTTTTCTCTTCATTATCTTTATTTTATTTTCATTTTTTAAAATTTTTTTTCCCTAAATTAATTTAAGAATTGAAATTAGGAAAGAAATTATTGCAGGTGGCGTGTGATGGATAAAGGTTGCGAATTATTGTTGGAATTTCAAACTTGCACCGAAACATTGAATATAACAAAATGTAACATTCCAAAATCAGTTGAATTATGGAATAATATTGAATTATACATTTGTCAATTATTGCTACCGTCAATTAAGGAATACAGAAGCTGTTTTGCTAATATTCAAAAGGAGCACTGTTCAATATCGTATGTTCAATTATAATTTCATTCATTTTTCCCTTTTAAACTTTCATATTCGAATTTTAGAAATTTTAATTGAAATTTTCATCCAGAAAATTTACCTCCATTGATAGTTCTTTGTAAGGAACTGAAAAGATTAGAGGAGAAAAAAAAGTTATTCCAAAAAGCAAGAAAAAAAAAATAGTAATACGTGTCAAAATTGTTAATATATATTTTCAAGATTTTTTTTTTTTTTCTGAGATTGATTTGAAAAAATAAAATACAAATTTTAAATTCATTTGGGAAATTCATTTTAAAGAATATTGGGTTTTTTTTAATTTTTTTTTTTTTTTTACTCCTTATATAAAGTACAATGCCTTTTGCAGTGATTTTCCATAAACTGTTAAAACTTCATTTTAAAAATTTTACTTTCATTGCTGAAATTCTTGTCCAAAAAAAAAAAAAAAAAAAAAACAGTATAGAAAGAAATACTTTTCTGTTCCGTTTTTATTTTCAACTTTTTTNTTTTTTTTTTTTTACTCCTTATATAAAGTACAATGCCTTTTGCAGTGATTTTCCATAAACTGTTAAAACTTCATTTTAAAAATTTTACTTTCATTGCTGAAATTCTTGTCCAAAAAAAAAAAAAAAAAAAAAACAGTATAGAAAGAAATACTTTTCTGTTCCGTTTTTATTTTCAACTTTTTTTTTTTTTTTTTGCAAAATTTTGGTAAATTATTTTAGAAAAAAAGAAATTCCAAAAGTTCGTTCTTTTTTATTTTGCTTCATTTGCAGCCCTGTTTTTCTTTCATCAAATTTCACGTAGTTGCGTCAAATTACGTGATATACCGCTTTCACAGAAGTTAACATTTCCACCAACTAAAATTGCTTTTTGCATTTAAATTACAAAAAAGTAAATAAGTAAATGAATTTTGCAGTAGAAAATGATTTTCCATCGTCTCTTCTCCTTTGTTTTTTTCTTTTTGGTAAAATCAATTTATTTCAGTTCTTCAAAAAAAAAAAAAGAAAAAAAAAGCCATTTCCAGTCGAATAATTTATTAAATTTAAAACTTTCGTGTAACTTCTTTTGAATCAATTTTATCCAAATATTTATAGGTTCGAATGGAAATATTTTGAAATTATCAAAGAAAGCCTAAATTAGAATAATTTTCTTCGTATTAAAAATTTAGAAGAATAGTAATAACAATAATAATTCGAATAATAATATTGGAAATACATTAACTTCATTTTGTTCTCATCCCTACTATTCCATTACTCATGAATTATTAAAAGATCGAAGTGTTCGAAATTAGGAAGAAAGAATGAGAGGAAAAGAAAAGAAAATGAACAAACAATCTAAAAATTTTACATATCACATCGAATAAGAATTTGAAAAAAAAAAAAAAAAAGAATGAATTTGATCAAAATTTTCAATTTTCAAAATTTCAACAAGAGTTTTTGCATTTCTCAATTTAAATCAAACACATTAAATTTCTACTTTTAACAAAATTTCACGAAAATAATATTGCATTAAAAAAAGCATTTGTTATCAGAAGGTATGAATTTTTCATCGTCCTTTTCCGCTTCTTCTTTTCCATTTTCATAAAAAATAAAACGATAATCTTTGAAACAAAAATGAAAAAAAAAAAAAAAAAAAGAAGAAAATGTTAAGAAATAAAAATGAACTGATTGATTTTTTATGTATAAGTTTTAATTTTTGCTTACTTTTTTAAATTAAAATTAACAATTTCTCATTCTTTAACTAAAATTAATGTTTTAATCTTGTGTAATTAATTTTATACATCAATTATTTTAAATTTTTTTTTAACAACTATATAATGATTATTTTAAATTCCCTTAACATTTACATTCCTTTTGTGTGAGGAAAAGAAAAAACTTATTAATGATTGAAATTTAAATGGAAGAATCTAATGATTACGAATTTCCATTTATCGCGATCAATTAACACTGATAAGTAAAATATCAAATGCTTCATCATTTTTTTTTCTCTCTCTCTCTCTCTTTCTCTTCAAACTATACGCATGCTCTTTGAAATATATCTATTGAAATGTTTTACTTAATTAATTAATACATGTTGTTGCAATGCAAAGGTTATTAATGTTTGGTACATGCTAAAAGTTGAATGTAAATGAAATGTAATTTCAAACTTTCCAATCGCTTCAGTTACTTTCATTCTAGTTCAAGGACAGAAATTGCATGTGATTCATTCAAATATTAATAATAAAGAAGCTATCAATGTCAAATTTCTGACAGAAAATTCGAAAATTATATCTTTTTAATTGGCAATAAGATCGAATTTTAAACTTTCATTTTGTATTTCCAAAATAGATTTAATTACATTGCTCATTTATATGTATCAAAACCATTACCTACCCCATTTTCAATATTCTCAGTGGACAGTGAAACTTCTTTTTCACTTTTGAGAGAGAGAGAAAAAAAAACACACACACACACAAAGTAAATAAACAAATTTATTTATTGCTACTGTTAAGAGATTGTTTATCATTTAATATGGCATACAGTTTTAGGCTTATCACTGAGAAATCAGTTAATGATATTTTAGGAGTAATTCGAAAGTGTCCGATAAAATTGATCATTTTATTTCACTACTTTTTTTTTTTTTTTTTTTACATCCAGTAGTATACAAAATAATTGGCCATAAATAATGCGAAAACGACATAATAAAATTAAAAAAAAAAAAAAAATAATAATAAATGGACACTGAAATGGCTGACAATAATTGTGAAATAATTTATAGAAGTGCTGAGCATAAAATTAATGTTGTTTTTCTTTTTTATTAAATTATATTTATTAGCATTTCAACATTTTCATCCACATCTCACCGACTTTCTTCTATAAAGTTATCATTTTATTTATGGACAATTCTCTCCCCCCCCCCTTTATTTTTTTTTTTAAGTAATACTAAAAATATTCAATGAAAAAAAAAAAGAAAAAAAAAACAATAATTATTGTTTGAATAAATTTTCTTTTTTCCTTTAAATAATTTTATTTTTTCATTTATCAGTATTATTATTAATTTTTTTCTTGCATAAAGAGCATCACATACAAACAAATTTCAATTTTCTGGGAAATCTTAGAAAGCGGTGGGCAAGTTCATATATTTAAGAGTGAATTTCAATTTTCTGGGAAATCTTAGAAAGCGGTGGGCAAGTTCATATATTTAAGAGTGAATTTCAATTTTCTGGGAAATCTTAGAAAGCGGTGGGCAAGTTCATATATTTAAGAACAAATTTCAATTTTCCGGGAAGTCTCAGAGAGCGGAGGAGAGGAAGTGAGAAAGTAACGATTATTTGAGTGATTTTTTTTTTTTTTCAGAAATGACGTAGAAAGTAATGCGCCACCGTTATGCCGAATTTTGTCATCGATACGATCTGACTTACGTTGCGTTCAATCGAACCGCCAAAATAGCTGTTCAGTAAATGCCTTAGAAGTTATTGCACCATTGGAAAGTGAAACGGATCATATGTACACGCAATTAGATTGCTCATATATTACGGCCATCACGTCATCTGCTAAAGCCAGTGAGGCCGCAAAATTAACAACAGGTTTCAATTGTTGATTCTCATTTCCAATCATTTTAGGTTTAAATTAAGTAATTATAAAAGAAAAATTCATGCGAAAATTTTTAAATTAATTGGTTGATTTTTTTTTTTTGCCACCAAAAATATATTCATTAAATTATTGGACTGAAATTTTCAAATATCATACAAAAATTAGCTTTAATTTAAAATCTGTTTTTCTTTCTTTCTTCCTTTCTTTTTTTTTTTTTTTTTTTTAACAGACAAGAAGTAGAATATAAAAACTAAATGAAAATTTTTGCATTGTATTTTATTCAATAATTCAATGGCAGTGTTTTAAATTTAAAAATTTAACATAAAAAATAAAAAGAAAGCTTATCTTAATGGTTAATTAAAATTTCTTTTTTCTTTTTGATAATCTTCTTCCACCTGATATGGTAAATGATAGAATTTACTAATTGCAAAACTTTCTAGAATTTTAAATTCGCATTAAAATAAGCTAATTAATTAAAAGTAGTGTAAATAATTTATTTATAAATGGGAAACTAAAATGACAAATAAAAAAAAGATAATGCAAATTTAGAAAAAAAAAAAAAAAAAAGAAACGCTGAACTATTTTCGTAACAGTTCAATTTAACATATTTCTTATTTAAATTTTGATCATTTAAATTTAATTTTTCATTGGTATTATTAAATTCAGGTAGCAATAAATTCACTGATGATGGAGTACCATTTGACATATTGCATTTGTTCAGTAAAATTGATGAAGTTTGCGTACAAGTTGCTGCTGCTAATCAGGCTCATTTAAAACCAATCTATCGTGTTGCATGTCAAAATCGAGAAGAATTAGTCGAGCATAGACAATGCATTATCAATGCTTCAGATGGCCTAGCTCAATGCAATCAGAAGGTATAATCATATCATTATCACTTATTGATAAGCTGATTGAGTAATTTTATTATAGTATTTTTTTTTTTTGATCTAATGAAATTCTGGAATTTTGACGTTTTTCTTGAAATTTATCATTTTCTTTCTTTTCCACTTTTTTTTCTGCCTTTGAAATAATCTTTTGAATTAATTTTAATCATTATCAAGATATGGAAATAAGCTGGAAGTTACTAGAAATAGAATGACATTTGAAGTAATTTAATCTTTGTCAAATTTTTGTTATTTTCTATCACTTCAAAAATTTCCCTTCCTCATTTTATATGCTAACATTTTTTTTTTTTCAAATAACTTTTTAAATCATAATTAATACTATGCAAATTTTTCTAATAACATGTTTAGCATATGTGAAATTTATCTGTTAATAATCTATTTTATTTGTAATTTTATTAATAATTTTTTTCAATAGCAATTTCTCTGATAGCACTCTGATAACAATACTCTTATCAATCAAAATTTAAGAAAAAAAAAATTTTTTTTTTTTCTCACTAAAATTTTTTATTAAATTATTTTCAAAGTAATCTCTTTAATGCATTTCCTTTTTTTTTTTTTTTTAATTTTTTGCATAACTTCATTGTTACAGTAATTTATTTCCCTAATTTTTTTTTGCTAACATTTATCTTCCAATTAAAAAAAAATATTTTTTCACATTGACATATTTTAATATGAAAAAAAAAAAATGCGTTAAAACAATTTAACATATGTCGCTTTCTTTTAAATTATCACAATAATTATTTATTTATTCATTTGTTTGTTATTTGCTTACTTGTTTACTTATTTATCTGTTTATTTCTAAGCTAATAAACGGGACAATTTGCAATTCATTGAAGCTGCAGTAATTTTTCTTTTTTTTAATTAATTTCCGTATTTATTCACTTCTTTATTTACTGATTTATTTGTTTATTTTTAAGCCAGTAAACGAAACGATTTGTGATGCATTGGAGCAGTTTAGTAATAACATTGACTGTGCGTTACGTGTAATGCTTGATGCATGCACAGTTGAGGCGCAAAATGTTGCGGTAGCAGTTCAGGATGGATTAAATGATGATCTAATTAAGCATAAATGCTATGCTGATGCAATAATTAGTGAAATGAATTCAACTGATGATGACGAATTTCGATTAAATCCAAAAAATGTACGATGTAGCCCAGAACAGGTATATTTTAATTAATCAGCATCTAAATTCATGCCTAAAAATCTCTTATTAATTTATCTTACAGTAGTCAACGAAACAAAACGTAAATACCTGAAATACTATTAATTGGTTTTATTGTAATCATATAAAAAGCAGGAAATATTCTACACTACTAAAATAATCATGTTGTAATCATATGATGAAGAATTCCGGTTAAATACGAAAAAATGTACGATTTAGGCCAAAATAGGTGTGTCTTAATTAATAATCATCTAAATTCATGTTTAAAATTCTTAATTAATTAATCTCAGTGCAATCATAAGAAAAAAAAGAAAGAAAAAAACCGGAAACATTCAGCATATTCTTAATTAATTTTATTTTAGTCATATTAAAAAAATAAAAAATGCTGTAAGTTTTACTAAATAATCTTATTGTAATTATATTTAAAAAAAAAAACAATTTAAATATTATTAATTCATTTTACGTCAATTTAATTGATAGATTTCATTTAAAAAAAATTTAACGAAATTTGTGAAAATTTTACAAATTAATAAAAGATAGCTATATATTAATAACAATTTGCAATCAAAAATTTAATACATAAATTGTTTTATTTTTAAATTCTTTTTTTAACTGAACAAAAAGATAATAATAATAATAATTATTATTATTTTCCAATTTAAGGAGAATTTCGCATTGACCTGTTTGGTAGAACTTATTGAAATTAATCGAAAAATTGTCGAATTAAACAATTATAATTTCTTGCGTGAAATTAGTCAACAAAATTCAACGATTATTTCGGAAATTTGCAATTTATACGGCAAATATGATAATTGCATAACCAATACGGTATTTGTGCATTCAAACGGAAAACGTTGTGCTTTTAATTCACCGCTTAATACGCTAGCAAGGTAAATTAGAAATTTTGAAAATAGTTGGAATAATTAAAATTGCATAAATTTCATTTAAGTTAAAATTATAAACTTTCTTTGTTATTTTTTTTTTTTTTTTTGTTTGCAATTACAAATTTTTGGTTCATTATTGTGAAATTAAATTTGTAGAAATTTAATTAATTTGCAAATATTTTATTCACAAATCAAACAATTCAACATGAGCACATTTTATTGCAACAAATTAAAAACAAAAAAAAAAAAAAAAAAAAAAGAGAAAAAAGAAAGATCTTATCAATTTTAATTTACAGATATTTCATTTATTTTATGCTAAAAAAAAAAAGAAAAAGAAAGAAAGAAATCAAGAAATAAACAAATTCATTTTTTTTCGCAAAAATACATAGCCGTATAAAATCCATTTTATTTTATTGAATTGAACAATTCCGAAAGTGTAATTTTTTAAATTTATCAATTTTCTTTTTTTTTTTTTTTGACTAAGATATCTTTTCTTTCTTTTTCTTTTTTTGTTTTTTCTTTCCTTTCGAATTGTAAAAATAGAACTTATCAAGCACAGTGCTATTTCGATTAAAGTTAAAATTCTAAAAATTGCATAACTTTAATGTACTGATTAAAGAAGACTCAGGAAATAAATATTTTAAAATAAATACTATAGCTGAATGCTGTTGAATTATCAGACTTAAGATTTGTTTAATTAAATATATTCAGCTTAATTAATAACTTAGCAAGGCTAAATATTCCAAGTTTTACTACACACTAATGTTAAATGCTTTGAAATTAAATATCTAAAATTTTCTCGTTTTCTTTAGAATTGGATTATTACCTATTTGTGATAAGCATTCACGAATGTTACTTGAAAAGAACAGTAATTGTATTGAGCGGATTCAAGATCGGACTGAAATATGCCAATCTGGACTAGGTAGTTTGGGACCAGCAATACATCATATGTTGCAAGTTTGTTTTTCATTTAATTTTATCATCACTTCATGTCTTTCTTAAAAAAAAGAAAAAAAACAAGAAGAAAAAGAATATTTTAGCAATAAATTAAAATTAATTAATTAAAAAAGCCTAATATTTTTTCGACAATAAATAAGTTCCAAAATTTTTTGTTCTTTTTTTTCGAATGAATGATAGGCAGTGATTAAATTCGGTAAATAATTTGTAAATTCTCTAAATGAATACAAAACAAATGAATAAGTGAGTAAATTAAACCAATAAACTTTAAATTTTTCTTTTTTAAAAATAAAAAAAATATAATAGTTGGTGTAAACAAATATTTCGTACTTAATTATTCATTTTTTTGCACGCTTTTCTTATTTTGTTTATTTTTATACTTACTTGTTTACTAATTTATACGAGCATAAAAATAGATTTTGAGCTAAAAAAAAACGAAATGAAATATATATTTATTTGTTCATTTTCCACTCAGCCATTCATTTTCTTCTGTTGTGAGCAAAAAAACTTGAAATATTTTTGAATAATATTCGTTCGTAGATTTGAGCGACTTAATTATTTTATAATTTGCTCAATAATTATTTTCAACTAACCACCATGCAATTAACTTATTTAATTGAACTCTTTGTAGAAATTTATAAACAAACATCGAAATTATTTGAAGCAAATTGCTACTGCAAAATGATTATGCAAAAATTTTTTAAGAATTTTATTTAAATTTTTCATATTATATATTCTTTTTTCTTTTTAATTTCATACACTGATAAAAGCTAAAAATGACATTAGAGCTTAGAATAAAAGCATTCATTAAAGGCTTTAAAAGATTTAATTAAGCAATTAGTAAAAATAATTGTTTGCTTCTTTTTTTGCTAAAAATTTTCCTTAATAATTATCATTTATCAAAACAAATTTGATAACAATAGTTGGATGTGATATTTGTAAAATATAGAAAAAATATTATTATTATTATTATTATTATTATTATTATTATTATTATTACTATTATTATTATTATTATTCATTTAATTTAGTAGCGTAATTTCTTTCATTTTTATCAAATGATAAATTTTATTGATAATTTTAAGGGAATTCACAGCGAAGCATATCTTTGCAATTCGTATTATCTTATTCGTGATGCGTTTGATTGTGGCGAAAAGATTTTCAACGAGATGTGTCCAATCGAAGCTGTTCTCGACCTACGACAACTGCGCCAATTGGTTGATATTTTATTTCATTTCATGTGGATGCGAAAAAAAAAGGAGAAGAAATGCAAAACAAAAATTGATAATTGGAAATTTAAATTTTCATTTTCTCACAATTATATTTATAATTTTAAAAAACGTAGTTTGGACGAATATCGGTAAAATTTTTTTGTTATGTATAAAATTATAACATTATGTTTTTTGCGACACTGTTAAAATTAAATTTTAAATTCTTTCAATTTCTTTCTTTTGGTTTCTTTCTTTTTTATTATATTTACAATTGGAAAATTAGATTATTTCTCAAGTAATTTTTTATATTCACAAATAGCGAAAAAAAAAATGAATAAATTTTAAATTAAAATGTAAATGGGAAAACTATCATGCTGCGGAGTAATTTTGAAATAGAAAATTACAGGTAACGAAGTTGGGTACCGAAGAAGGCTGTCCGGAAGAGCGTCCAAGTAATTTGTTGGAAATTTTATCACGACCTGCAGCTGCATCTACCGCAAGTTCTTCTTTATCAAAGATAAGTTTATCAAACCGATTTAGGCTGATTTATTTTGCAAAAAAAAAAAAAAAGAAAAAAAAAGGCGATTTTTTTCCTGCCATTTTTCTTAAAAATGAAATTTAAATTATTTAATGAACTTTGAAGAATTAATAAAATAAAGACATTGAAAGAAGAAGCAATGTGAAATATTTGAAGTGTCGCTTTGATAATATGATAATGTTTTGGCAGTTTTTTTTTTTTTTATTATTATTTCATTTTCATTTTTTTTGAAAAAATTTACAGTATTTAATAAACTCAATTAAAAAAAAAATAATACAGTACTTTCATAGATATTTTGATTCATAGCACTTATTCTTCTACACTAAAGGAATTTCTTTTGTATATTCAATTATTTGATTCATTTATTTGCAACAGCTTTTGATAAATTTCAATTAGATTAAGTATTAATAAAAATGTTACAAAAATTCGTGACTGTTTTGCTTAAGCTTGGCTATTTTTGACAAGCCAAATTTTTGAGTAAATTAGAATTGATCATCAATGCTTTATCTATTAATTCTGATGAGAAATTAAAATGCAACCTTAAAGAAATCAATTTTAGTACGATAAATTTGATAATTCATCTCGTTATGTCATTAATAAATTTTACATTTTGTATGATTTTACTTTAATTCATTAAATTCTGATTGAATGTTATTGAAAATTGCTTTTTTTTTGCTTCATTTAACAAAACTAATTTAATTTTTAATATTTTTTTCATTAATTTTATACTTAATTTCTTTTTAGTTTCTTTTTTCTTTTTTTTTAAGTTCAGCCAACTTCACAACGTGTTGTAACCTGTGAACCAACAGAGCAGAAGCAATTTTCTTCATGCATTCAATTAATTACTATCTATCAGCCTCATCCATTGGCTGTCATAAAACAGCCCAGACATATTGATGAAGCTTGCAAGCAATTTATTGAATTCAAAAAATGCCAAGCGAATATTAGCTGCCTTCCGCTATGGGCCAAAGGAATGACCGCTATGTTTAATTATGTTTGTGGATCCGGATATGCTACCTATACGCAGGTAAAATTATTACACCTAGCCGGAAGTTGTATGAACCAGACAAGTAAGAAGTAAAATGTAGGATTGTTTTAAAAAAGTGAGGAAAAAAAGATTTAATTTAAGCGAAATATTCTTTCCTTAAACAAATATTGCACAAATTTAAATTAATTACTTAGTTTATTTGTAAGAAAGGAAGACCGAAAAAGACTAAATTTAAGAACTGAAATGAATATCACATGAAGTCAGACTATGAAATTAAAAAAAAAAAAAAAATAGATTTAAACAAGAAAAAAAAAAATCATTTTGTTATTTCCCTAAAAAAAAAAAAAAAAAGAAAAAAAAAACAATCAGCCGCTCTGAATTGCTAAATTAAACTGAGTGAAGATGATTAATTAGCCAATTTATTTAACTAATAGAATGCAATAAACGAATTAGTTTATGGAAAAACAAAAAAAAAAAATTTTAGGTAAGACAATGCGTCCGTAAAACAACTACACGTGAGGAGATCCGTGAATGTGTAAGTGAATTTTCACGTAGTGCACCACAAATTGCTTGTCAAAGTTCGAAAAAATTACTTACCTGTTCGGTACCTGTAATTAATGAAAAATGTGGCCAAGTTGCGGCACAATTTGTCACCGATTACATTAATAAATTTGTAAGCGTTGTTGATCCAACATGTAAAATTGACATGGAAGAAAATGGTAAGTATTATATGAGTATGAAATTTGAAATTTTTAAATGCAAAATTCAAAATCAATGATTTTTTTTAAAATTTTGTTTACAAAAAAATCTTCTTGCAAATTAAGAAAAAAAAAATTAATGGATTTAAAATTGTCCAATAAAATAACTAATTTCGTTTTATTTGATCATTTAAATTACGTTCTTATTTTTTGCTTTTTTTTTTTAAATATTTTTATTTACATATTTAACCATTTATTCACTTAATTATACTTCCTCATTAATTATGATATTTGATCACCAATTCAATAGTTTTCTTTATGCTCCATTAATTAATTTATAAACTGAAATAATATTTCACCTTTATCAACATTGATTGTTCAATTTTTAGATCTTGGTACATTTTTAAAAGAAGTACAGCTCGTTTACTTATAAAATTAAATTAACTAGATTATAGAAGTTCGAAAATTAGCCTATTAATTCATGATTGACGCATTTCTTTTTTTTTTTTTTTTAATTTTAATGGAAATTTTTTCAATTCTTTGTTATTCACATTTTAGCTTAATTTTAAATTTAATTACTATTTTTATTAATCATTCCATTTGTTTATTGATCATTTTCTTATTGTTTATACATGAAATTTCAAAATTTAGTTTCTTAATTAATCCACAAATTTTTCTACTGCAATCAGTCACTGCTCATACATTCGTTGTTTAACAATTAATAGAAATCTTTGTCTAAAACAATTTGCAATTAAATTAGTCAATTCTAAAAGAAATTTTTTCCTTTTTTTTTTTCTCCTTTTTTTTATTTCTTATTATTTATTTATTTTTTTTTTTTAATTTATAGAAAAATCAATTAGTGGAATAAATTGTACAGCTGAACAGATTGCTCTCATTGATCATTGTGCTGCACCAATTAATGAATTAACATCAAGAATTGATGAATTATTTGAGGTAAACATTTCTCTTTTTTGCTTAAAAAAAAAAAATTTACCTCTCAATTAAAAAATGAAAAGAGAATTAATTTTTTAGAAATAACTATAAAAAAAAAAAGTATATATAAGCTTTTTTTTGCTAATTTTTCGTTTTTTTTTTTTATTGAATGAAAAAACGAAAATTTTCAAATTTCCCTTCCAATGGTAATTGTGAAATTTTGCAATAAATTTTAATTTTAATTAAACTAAATTCTTTTTTTTTTTTTAAATTACCTAATTTTTTTTTTTTCTTTTCTCTTTAACATATTTCGTTTATCAAAATCTCGTCTTTCTTTAACTCCTCTTCCTATTTCCAGGGTGGACTACAGCAATTTTTGGCGAATGTCAAAAATTTGGCACCTGTTTTCGCGCAAGGTTGTAATTTGACAAGCGAATTTAGGCATTGCTTAAGGCCCATCCTGAATAATGATGAGCCACAAACAAAACATTGTATTGTTTCAAGTTGTCTAATTCGTGCTGGTGATGGTATCTGTGATCAGACTGATACCGCTAAAGCAATTGATGATAATTTGGCATGCATTTTTAAACAGGTCACTAAAATTTAGTCAATAATTTTTTTTTTTTTTTTTTTTCAATTCTCCTTTTTCGTTATTTCCTTCAATGATCTGTTTCGTTTTATTTTTTGTTCTTTTTTCTTTTTTTTTTTTTTTTTTCATTCAATTTTTAATAAAATTTTCTTTTTCGTTTTTTTTTCCCTAATTAAAATTTAATATTTTGGGTTAAAATTTCAGAAATTTTGCCTTTTTCTTTCTTTCTTCCTTCTTTTTTTTTCAGTAGCTAATTGTAATCTTTGTTAAAAAAAAACAAAAAAAAAAAAAAAGAAAGTTGTAATTTTAAAAAATTTATAATTTCTTTCTAACAAAAATTAGATTTTATTTTTACAAATGGATGACTTTTTTATATTGAAATTTTATGCATTATTTCTCCTTATTTTTTTTTTGCCCGAACAAGATTTATATTCTAATAGGATGTTAATGAGAAAAAAAAGAAAATTTTCTTTTGGCAAGAAATAAAATTGAAATATTAATTTTATAAAATTATACTTTTAAACTGTCAAATAATTAATAAGTTACAGATTAAAATTAATTAATTATTTTCTAAAATCGAAGATAATTAAATCTAAATTATCACTTTGTTTTTTATGCTGTATAAAAACGTGAAAAAAAAGAAAAAACCAACGAAATAAAAATGGGACAGCTGTTAGAAGTGATTTTTTTCTTTTTTTTTGTTTAAACAATATTGTATATTTAATAAATTCTGTCCAATTTAAGCTTATAATTTAATGTTAATTAATTAATTAATTAATGTATTAATGCGCACCTTTCATTTCATATTTACAGGCATCAATACCGGAATTTGGCAAATGTTTACGATCAACGATAGCAACGTTAAAACAATTCAATCTTTTAGCTTTACGTCGTGTCTTGCCACAATTTATTACCTGTGTTGAGCATATTGTCGTACAACAATGCGGACAAATTCCCATCAACGTGTTACGTGCAATTAGCGCAACTGATATTTGCCCAATTTCACGTAACTATCAATTAGGCACATCTAATTATCAGCTAGCACATGTCTGTAATACGGAAATGCAACAGAAGCATACAGAATGTATTGGCAATTTCTATCGAAATTATCGAATGCTACCTGTTGCTTTATTAAGAGATCCGACAAATATTGATACGGTAGTGCAATTTTATCTTAATTTATTCCAATTTTTTTTTTTTTTTGCAATTATAACTTTTATTTCGGCCTTTTTTTTTGATCCATTTTAAATAGTTATTTCTTAAAAAAATAAATAAATTGTTAAATTAATTTAAAAATTTTATATGCGGTTTGAAAAAATATTGCATAATTAAATGCGAGAAAAAAAAAAAATTTACCATTTTTTTTTTTTTTTAATGAAATTAATTAGCATCTTTTATGCATATTTTGTTTCTTTTTTGTTTTAAAAAATCTGAATTACTTATACTGTTTGTTTTTCTTTTTACAAATTTTCTATTTTCTATTGTTTTTTTTTTTTTTAATAATCTTTTGAGTTTCAACATATATGGTTAATATTGAATGTGAAAGGCAAGTTTTTCATTTAATTTCTTTTTTTTAATCTTAGTTGATAACGAAATTAATTGAAATTTAGAAATAAAACAATACAGATTTTATTTCAATAAAAGCAGAGGATATACAGAAAAAAAAAACAAGAACTCTGTAATGAAATTTTTTTTTCTAAATAAACTAAATTTTGTTTTGAAAAAAAAAAAAATTTATTTTCCAAAATAAAAAAACAATTCTTGATTTGCCTTCGCTTTCATAATAGAACATGATTGACATTTCAATTTTCAGAAGTGTGTATTATAAAATAAAACATTTTCAAATTATAAAATGACATCTTGAAACTAATAAATATGAAATAACCCATGATAATGTATATTTGTTTTTTTTTAAAAAAAAAAAAGAAAAAATGCTTAATAAAAATTAAAAAAAAAAAATTAGATTAACAAACGATTGCTTTTTTTCATTTTTTTTTCCGCATTTTGTTTTTATTTCCAAATAAAACTAAACTTTTTTCTCCCTTTTTTTTCTTTTTTTTTTTTTTTTTTTAAATGAAAAATTTGCAATAATTTTTAGCTGTGTATGGATGCATCAAAATTGTCAACATGTTCATTTTTGGCATGTGAAACGGAGAAACAAAAAGCTTTGAATGCATTGACGGAATTTATTTGCATTCGACGTGATGCTTACAAAAAGCATTCCACGTGTCTTACGTCAGTTATTACATCGGCAGAGGTGTGTTCCTGCATTTCTGTTACTTTAAATTTTTTTTTTTTTT
>RCAB01000681.1:0-26904 GCA_003640385.1 Setaria digitata | reverse complement strand
ATTATTATTATTATTATTATTATTATTATTATTATTATTATTTTGTTATTGTTATTGTTATTATTATTATTTTTATTATTATTAATTATTGTTATTATTATTTTTATTATTATTAATTACCGCTGTTATTATTAATTATTGTTATTACTAATTATTATTAATTATATTGTTAGCCATTATTTATTATCACATAATAACAATTAGTAATTATTGTTATTATCAATAATAGTAACTAATTTTTTATTATTTGTGTTTATAATTTGTTTTCTTGCCAACATTGTTATTTAAGATTTCTTTGTTCTCACGTTCTCCAAATTACAGTTGGCAAAAGCGGCTTTTCAAAAAAATCAAGATCCGCTGGATGCATCGCTTTATTATCTTCTCATGAAAAAAAAAAACTTACTAACTCATTTGTTCAGGGCAAGTTGTTTTTTGCTTATCATAGGCTTGTGTAAATATTCCTTGATGCTTTCGCTCTTATCTTGATAAATATGGATTTCTTTGGACTAACCCTCCCTATGTAATTTTGACTCTATTCTTTATAGACTGTCAAGGACAATAGAATGCTGGATTTCTTCATGCATGATTTTAATGAAGAAAAATGGAAGAAAGCAGCCTTGAAGAACGCTTTTATACTAATGGGCAAACAGCGATTTCAACATGCAGCTGCATTCTTTTTGTTAGCTGGATCAGTTAAAGACGCTATACAGGCTTGAGTTTTTGTAACTTAACTTTTTTGCTTTTTTTTTTCCCCTTTCTATTTATTATGCCTTTTTTTTTTCAGATAGTATTAAGAAAATTACAAGATCTGCAGCTTGCAATGGTAATAGTTCGTCTTTCTGAGACAGATTACGAAGAACAAAGTAATTTACTAAGGGAATTGCTTTCTCGAGAAATTTTCGGCGCCGAAGTCGCAAATGCGAAGGATTTTGAAGTCATATCTGGAGCAAATCAGTACATTTTTATTTACTCCCATATATAATCGTTCCAATTTCACAGCTTTTTGATTTACCAAATTGGATGATATATGCTTTCCTTACATAATGCAGTTTTCACAGAAATCCTTTTGTACGTTCGATGGCTTATTGGCATCTAAAGGAATATGTTCGGGCAGCAAGCACGTTGGTCGATGAAGCAAGTCGCATTCATTTGGATGCTTCAATGGAATATTCCTTATCAGATATATTTAACTTTTACTCATTTATACGCATTCATCCTCTCGTTATTCGACAAAGACTTGTGAATGCTGGAATTAAGGTGTGAAAAACTATTGATTTTCTTGATTGCATTTTAAATTACTTGAAGCAAACAGACTTTTCTTCATTTGTACAAAGCATAGTTATTTGCAGATAGGTTCAACTGAGAAATTCTTGGCCCTTGCAAAGCGCCTTGCTTCAGTTATCACACCTTCTGAACGAAGACTGTATTTTCGAACAGCAAGTGCTCATATGGCATCAGGATGTCCCCTACTTGCGCTTGACGTGTTGGCGCGTTTGCCAAAGAACCGTTCTGTAGCCGAACCTGGATCTCTGTCTACCGTATTCAATGGAAATGCTGTAAGGAGTTTTTCATTGCTTCATTTAAGTAGCTGGGAATGGTCAACTTCTTAAATTTCGAAAAATAACAAAGTTGTTTGTTTTCTTGACATTTAGCCACAGACGACTTAATTATTCAAGCTTTTGTCATATAGCTGTTGGGATTAAATGATCATGACGATTTTTATCCAATATCTGAAATCATAATTATATTTTCTGGGTGTGATAGAATAGGTAGTGTTTAACTGCTTAGTTTGATAATCAATTTATGATAAAAATTTTACCATAGTATTGAAGGTGGGATTCTTTTAGGAACTAGAATCGGCAAAATCCGATACCTGGAATAGTTGGTCAGGTACTGTCGGCTGGGGATTGTCATTATCATCTGTTCAAATAAATGAAGAACTAAATTCGCAGTTAAACAATCTAGAAACAGATGAAATTCCGGTACAGGACGAGAGCATTACAGAAGCCATCTTGAGCGATTCTAGTAAAGTGGGTGATGTAAAAGTTTACAATGTTTCCTTAAGCTGTTACATTAAATGTGTTTTTTTTTTATCACCTGCTCTTACTATGGAATTTTATTCGTTTTTTCTTTCATAATGTTCTGTCTGTCACTTTAACTACCTGCTGATAAGTCGAGCATTATTCGCTCCATTATCTTCACCTCTAACTGCATTATTAGTACTCCACTTCAGCTAAGTGGAAATAATATGACACTAGATGTAATTGCGCAACATATGAAGTTTTCTGCGATATTACGCCTTTTAGCCGAGGAATTGTCTACGCTTGTAAATGCTTTTGAAGTGGATGGTGGGAAGCTTCGATATCAAGTAAATTTATTATGGTTCATTTTCCTATTTCGTTTGGCATTACACATATCCATGTTTAATTTCTTGACGTTCTATTTATTTTTTTAGTTACTTAAATGGCTAGAAGCAGGCGTAAGCGTACTACAGAGAATGTGTGGTTATTGTAGTGATTACGGCAGCTTGAAGCTTGTTAATGATATTGCTGAAAATAGCAACGAATGCAGCGATACTTTAATGTAATGTTCCGAGTTACAGTTTTCTCTTTTCTCAGTTTCCTTTGTATTTTCACGTATTTCCCGCGTTGCCTGTCTTGTTGGTTGTAAAAACATATATTTTCTTGTAAACTCCTTATAGTCATATTTTTATTTCAGAAGGGTGTTGTTTATCAGTTTCAAAAGAAGAAAATTCACTTTTTTTTAGTAGGAAATTTAGTAGTGACATGTCATGTCAAAAGGCTCTTATGGACAAAATGGAGCTATCTGCTCAATTGCAATGCGCATTACGCCGTCGACGTTGGTTATGTACAAATCAGAAATTATTGCGTGCTTTCATATCATACTGCACCCTACACAATTCTCAGAGTCATCGCTTAACTTCAGCACTAATGGAACTTCTTTTATTACTAGTGGAAGTGCAGCAAGACGGTAGACTGTGGGAACCGTTTAGTGGTTGGTAAATTTTTATTCAGGGAAATGTGATTCTGTTTCATAAGATTTTTTAGCAAGAAAATGATTTGTTGTATTGTTGCGTGCAAAAAATCTGTAGCTGAGGAAATTACATTGTTTAAATGATTGATTTCTTTTTTTTTTTTTTTTTTTTTTTGCAGAATCATCACGAATGGTACATTCATTTCCACTTTTCATTGCATCAATATCACCCCGAAGAATATTTTCGTCATCACCACTTAGTTTTGTGAAAAGCCTTTGCTCTGACATTTTACTTTCACTTGTTGACCTTTCTGAACCTCCACAGATCCACAGTTCTCTCACCAAAGTTAGTTCTTCTGATTATTAAGATGAAGTTGAAAGGCTACTATGGGATTTCCCAGCTTATTCATGCGGCGGACGATCTTGTTTTATATACCAAGGAAGTGATATTTTTAACCAGAAATGTTCTGCTGTCTTGGTCTCTGTTTGGTTATATAAAAAAAAAAATGAATGACACATTTACCTTAAAAATTTGTTTTCCCTTCGTTTTGGTCCTCGATACAACTGAATTAATAAATCGGAACTTCCGGCGACTAATCTTAACGTTACTTCCTTTTATTTTATTTTTTTTTTCTCTTAAACAATTATTTTTAGGTGTATAAAGTGTATAGTTTATGCCAGGGATTATCTTCTTGCTTCTATCAATCACTTTGCGATGTCAGTGATGTCTATGGGAACAATCAGCAAACAGGGTATAGGTATAATGATATTTGTTCGCTGTTAAGGACTGTTTTTACTTGTACAAGGAATTATTTTAAAAGACAGTAAATTCTGGAGAAACAATGTAAAATACTGCTGTGAAACCAAATTAATATCAGTATAAGTTCTTCAGAGCTGCAGTAGGTTTATCAGGGGTAACAACAAAGAATGACGATTTAAAAGTGACCACATCTCCTTCGAAATGGCCAGGAGTGCACAATTTATTGGCTATTTTAAGTCGAGAAAAAGATGAAGAGACTCCTCATCAATTAAGGCTTCTTGTGATAGAAATTTACACAGCGGTGAGTTTTGATAATATGTGACGTAAATTTTGTACTTAATTAGTATCACGGATCCGGCGGCACTTCATATATTTTTGCTGGCATCCGTTTATTTATGATTCCAATAATACAATTAAGTCGTTAGCTCAGCTTTTGATAGCCAATATTAACTGTAATTTTCTTCATTGATGATGTGTGTAATTGATTAGATTTTGCGAAATATTTTTAGATTTTTGCATCTCTTTTTGCATACGCACTTGCAACTTACGACACAAGATGGTTGTTTCGTTTAGCAGCCCACAACATTGACACGGAAGAATTTGCCGTTTTATTCGGTGGTGGAGGAGAAAAAAAACAAAAGGTGACTTCTTCAGGATCGCCCGGTATGCTTTTTTTCAAATATTTTTTTTTTCTTAGGATAACGAATAACTTCACTCCTTTATAATAGGGATTCAATTTAGATGCACCTGTAAAGTGGTCAAATGGAGTGTCGAAAGGTTTTTCTTCAAATGAAATTCACACAAAATCAGATATAAACTATCTCTCTGTAGACTCATCATCATTTCAAGCTAAATTCAACACTAAGGTTAGATTCATGATTCTTTGTTACACATATATTGTCTCATTTTATATTTATATATATATATATATATATATAGAAAATTCTTCCTTTGAGGTAATGGAAAATGAGGCAACCGTTATCTCCTGTGATAGTTTTTCAACACATAAGACGAGATCGTCAGATGAACAAATTCCATGTGATTGGATACCACCGAAAAAGAGTATGGTGCAATTTTTTGCTGAAAAGGTATTTCATNCTTTTTTTTTTTTTTTTTTTTTTTCGTTTTTTTGTAAATTAGGTGAATTGCCGGGCTGTAGAACATGTAACTGTGTGCATTAGCTTGGTACCGAAAAAAAAAACAATGTTATTCTAGCCGGAAGTATCTGAACTTATGGGTGGAGATTTTGATTCGGACGAAGAACAGAGCAAGTCAGTTGAATCTGAAGAGGAGATGCAAGGAGGTCAACACAATGATTCGGAAGGATTCGCTTGGTCGCTTTTACGTTTAGCTCTTACTCACCAACACTTATATCGAATGAAGTCTTTTTTGCACCTTGCAGGCTTGGAATACTCTGGTACTACGTTCTTTTAATTTGTAGGCTATATTTATTTCCTTTTAACATGTATTCATTTATCCTTTTACCCCAATGATCCATTTATAGAACTGCCAGCTTTATCTCCTCGTGCAAATGCTGTTTTTAAACTTATCGAAAATTGGGCCGAACAAATGGAAGAGCATTTGTATGCAATATCAGATAGATGCCCTTCTGATTTGCTTCCCGATTTATCTGTTAGAAAGGATGACGACAATGCAGGTCTCTAATTTTAATAGTAGACGTCTAAATAATGTCTAGAAAAAAAAGTGGATTTGTGTTTGAAAATTGACTAAAATAATCTGTTCTTTGGTTGTCCTTTCTCTTTTTTTTTTTTTTTTTTTTTTTTTCTTTTTTGAGAGAGTTTTATGCAACATATTGCTACAATGAGAAAGTTTTGAACTGCTGATAAATATCCAGCCGTCTCACGAAATTGTTAGTATTTTTAGTAAGTTTTGCAGAATTATCTTTGAAGAAATATAATGTACTGATGGAGGCAAATAACACACCTTTCGAATGTGTAGATCCATCTGCATTGCCGGTGAAAAGAATTTGGCGTTATCTCATTCGTCAGGATCATATTTTGCCTCTTTTTGTTCGACACATATTTGGCCTCGGCGACCAGCAGGTCGATTTTGGGAATTTATGTCGATTAGTTTTCGAACAAGTATTTCAAACCGTTTGTTTTATAAATTTATATTGTTTCTTAATTGCATTTCGTTATTCAGGTGGAGAATGTAAATGGGGAAGGTGTATCCGTACTAGAAAACAGAAATACTGTAAGTGTGTTCAAAATTGTGCAGCGAGACCATGAGCCAATAGCAGCGTTCTGTTGCAGCGAGGTCAGTGATGAGTCCCTTTATATCGTTCATATATTTAGCTAATTACTTTTTCTCCTTAATCTCATACGACACACTTTGATTCATGGAATGAATAAATTCCATGAGTTTTTTCTTTTTAATATTATTTTTCATAATTTTTTTAGTAAGTTGCAAAAATTTTTCCCAAAAAAATTTCATTTTTCTGCTCTCTTAATTTTTTTTTCTTTTTTTTGCTAAATAGATTCTTTCCTGGATATTTTGTTATGTCTTATGACTTCTATGGAAAGTGTTTGGAAATTGTAAATTCTCATTCGCTGATTCATGTTAAACAAGTGAGCCGCAAGCTCATCACTTTTTTTTCAGATAAGACCTGGTTGGTTGGTGGTTTCAAACACACGGGAACTACAAGAAATGAACATTGCAACACTGCTCGATGACGCGGAAAACTTGAAGCTCTCTTCTTGGATGTTCAGTCGAGCAGAACTTGATGTTGCACTTGATGAAACAAAAAAAGATGTGTTTAAGGTTTGTATCTGCTCATAGTTGGAACAGTCATCATATTCTGATAAAGAAAGATGCTATTTGATGGTTATTTTGGAAGTTGATGTTCTTGTTTCAAAAAATCCTTAGCTTGACTCGCTTCAGTTCAGTAATAATTTTCTTAGCTTATACATTGCCGTTCGGTTTTTCTTCGCCATCCCACTTCCATCATCAATATTCATTGATAACGTAAAATTCTACTGATTTTCCTTGCTCTCAATATAAAACGGGAAAGGATTTTAGTTCCTGTAAGTTTTGAAAACAGTTCATGATGAACAATTTATTGTACACCTGTTTTTTCCTGTGCAATGGAATATGGATGTACTTGGTCAAGAAGCGACCGAAGATATCTTACGATAATTACAATGAATTTTTACAGGACAATGATGACTATCAATTAATAACTGAAAATGGTCTGCAAACTACTTCCATGAATACAGTAAGCACTTTTAAGTATTTCTTTCTTAGTTTTGACGAAGCAGAAGGTCTCTATCTCTGTTTGTGGGACCTACTTCATTCTTTGAACTTGATATTACCTTAATTAGTTTCTTTTTTTTTTTTGCCGTGTGCAGATGACTCCATTTATTGTTGATAGAAGCCGAAAGGCTTTGATAAAGGTATGCGCATTAATTTTTTCTTGATGTTGTGCGGTTTAAGTTTGTGCTAGTTATTACTGCTGTCGAAGACTTTTGGCTTTGAATATCTTAAATGTAGAGCAATATAAATTATCGAAGGTCGACAGTTTATACTGAACTCGTGAATGCATGAATTATTTGATTCGAATATTGTCTTGTTACTACCTTTTTTTATCGTTCGTTCATTTTCTTCAGCTGTACAAGAGGCAGGTTAATGGGATAAGGCGACTAGATTCTCATCCAACAATGCCGTATTGTACGTTTTATTTCTGCTGATTATTTGGTTTGCTAAACCTTTCAGTTTGTTAAGTGAGGCTCGAAATCTTGACTTGTGCAGCCTTAAATTATCGCTCCAGCGCGGTACTAACTTAATTCCGAAGTACTGAGAAAAGGACTCGATTTTCGTTGGACATCAGTATTTTGCAGATGTAAGTGGATCATCAGATGGATCAATACGACTGTGGGAGTGGGGAGTAGGACAGCCGTTTTTTACACCTCGTATAGCTGGACAGTATGCTAAGGTAAGTTATGTACATTTTTCTACACTAAAAATTTATTAAAATTAGGGCTATAAATTTTTGATAAGGTTTCCTTTTTATTAGGTGACGAAAGTGTTGTTCTGCTGTAACGGAAGCAAATTTGCATCGGTTGATAATGATGGGATTTTGTGTCTGTGGCAGGCAACTCAAGGACTTCCTATCAAGAAGCCATTCTTCGTGAGTTCTCGCTCGATTTCAAACACATTTGCACATCAGATATGGTTGTGAAAGTCCTTAGTTTAATATATTTCAGAACCAAAAATGCCATTCCAAATCTGCAGCAGATGTACGATTTCTGGGTTCTACTTCTTCGGTTTTAGTTACTGCGGGCTCGAGTCTATCAGATGAAAACGTTAGCCTTTGGGATACTCTTATGCCGCAGTCAAAGGCCCTCATACATTCCTGGACAGCACACCCTGAGGGAGCGACTTCTGTAGTATATTTGTCGTCATATCAGGTCCTTGATATTTTTCTCATTGTAAAGAAAAGATATTATTAACTTTCTGTTCGCAGTGGATCTCTGCTGTTAACTTTAAATTAGCGATATGTCAATCTACATCTTTGGATGTGTAGGAGACCTCAAATGATATTTAGAGCGTAATATCTGGCGGACGACATGGTGAATTGTGTGTATGGGATGTTCGACAACGCCGACTGCGTGCAGCTGTGAAGTGTTTCGAAAATTCGCCTGTCAAATGTCTTGTAGGAGACCCATTTGAACAAATCATCGTTGCTGGGTCGAATGATGGAGATATAAAGGTTACTGATTATTCATGAAAGAAATTTCTCAGGTAATTAGAAAAGCGAGTAAATTTATCAAAAATACATGTTGCATTCGAAAATATACACTTTTTCATATGACGATTGCTAATCTTCGATTAATTCTCTTGATACTGTTTTTTTTTTTTTTTTTTGTCTGACTTCACTTCCATTTCTTTTCCTCTTAAATTACATTACTAAAATTAAATCACCAGGTCTGGAACAGTGATCTCATGCCACATCTTGTGTCTTCGCTTGATGGTGAACATGTTGCCCGAGGGGGATTCAGTTTACGTCAAGTGGGTTCGGTAGTACAAGGTGTGCAGCAGCTATATATTGATCCAGGAATTCGTCTTTTTTCATGTGGTGCCGATTGCTCGCTTAAAATACGTTCTTTGCGTAATCTAACATGACGAATTTTTAAATAGTCAGCCACAAAATGTTGCGCCTTGTTGCTGATTCTGTTCTGTTAATTGGAAAATTGGGTATTTCAACAAACAAATGATGCAGAAAATGCACTATGTTGTTTATATAAACTAGTAATGATAAACTTATTGTGATTTGCATTGTGAACTTTAATGCCATTTTTAACAAAGAATAGAGAGATGCTAATAAAGACAAACGAAATGTTCAGGAATTAGTGAGTAAGGGTTAATTTGCATGGTAGCATCTTTTGTTCTACGTTTATATTTAAAAAGACAGCTGCATTGTATCGCGTAATACCAAACATATTTTTAATTGTTATGGTCAATTTGTCTGCGATTGAGTTTTATTATAAATTTAATTTTGCCGTTGAATAGAACCTGTGGCTTTGGAATATTTTAAAAACTGTCTAGTGATTTGTCTTTTTCTTTAATACTGTTATTCGTAGCACTCGTAGCACCTCTTTTGATGATGTAAATTTGTCACTAATTTTGCTTCTAGATGGGTGTATAAACTAGAGTGAATGGTATCTTGTTTGCTTGCGTTTTTATAGTCAGGTCAGGATATAACGAACCGTCTCATTTGTTTTCGCAGGGTACTCATTAATTTATTTGTTTAATCTTATTCGTTTTAAAAATGGTTGCGTAATAAGGCTTTTAATGAGACTGGTTTCTTCATTGAATTATGTTTTTTTTTTCCTGAGTAGATTACTTGACACTGAATGGCCTTGTACTTTATATGAAGCTTTGGACCTGAGGTCGTCTAGAGGGCACATCGAATCTAATGAGAAATGGTATGTAATTATGAGGGTGAGAATATGATTAAGAATAGTGTTTGTCGGTTTGCTTACTACGAATCCTTGAGCTGTAGCTATGATGCTTTGATAGAATTGGCCAGTATAACTTCTTAACTCATTATAACGATTACTAGACTTTAATAAAATAATGTAAACGTTGATGATCTATTTGTAGTATTTTTTTGGCTCTCACTATCTCAAGGTGTTGGAATTTGATGACGCAGTCATCGCGTTTGTATAGAAGTTTGGAAGCGGTCATATGGCATTTCTCTTTAGAGAAAAGCAGTAGAAACACATGTGTTCTGGATTCGTTTTTGTATCACTAATTGATCAGAATAACAACATATTCTCCCCTCTGCTTGTTCTAGTCGCAAAATTTATCTTGCAGGAATACTTCGTGTGCAGATCTGTTGATATAAAATATTAATACAACTTCAAAATCGCAATGGAAGTGAAACTTTAGGTAAGATCGCTGCATAATCATTGGGATTCGTGCGTTAAAACCCGATGATATAGTGTTAGATTTTAGCGAACCTGATCACGCTACATCTTATTCCTTACAAGAGAGATCTTGAAGGATGCGAAGACTAAGGAGTGCTAATATTCTTTTACATTATCATGTGTTAGAAAAGAAGGGAATAAGTACGGGGTTTTTAAATGTGACTAGTTTGGTGTTACTGTGCAAAGATTGACTGATATTGTGTCGTTTATCTGTTCAGAAACAGCTGATTCCTTCAACAGTTCCATATTGGGATTTACTTTTTGAAAAATGCTGGATTTATATTCAGCGGAGTCATTGATCGTTTGATAGACTTATATGATTATGCGAAGTGTTGAGTAATCCCGTTTCACATATTGCATGCCCATTGCAGGAGCTACTGGATTTCTTATCGAAAGTAAAACCTTTGAATTAAGTAAATAACGAGTGAGGGAATTCTTTGGAAGTTGTGTAGTCAGTTTGGATGACATTTCGAAGGATTCAAGGTAGTATAGTTCATCATGCAGTAAAACATGGGGACCTCAGTATGCTAATGATTGGTTTATATTTGTATGAACATCTGTTTAACTGTTTGTGTTCTACTTGCGTGATATATACGGCTCACATTGCAGGAATGGATGATCCATGCGAACGAACCTGTTATGTTTCCAATCTACATGAAAACGTCACGGAAGAACTCCTTAAAGAGCTGTTCAGCCAGGTATGTCTTCTTTACCTTGCTTTTTTTCTACAAGTATTACTGTTATTTTGTTATAGTCGATGTTGAAAATTTGGCTGTTATTACTTTATGTTAGATTGGTCAATGTGGACAGTTATTTTACCATTCCAGTCATGCATTTATTCTAGGCTGAGATTATCTCCAAAGACTTGTTTTGAAAATGGATATTATTAAGGTAGGACCCCTCGAAACAATCATTCTGCGTACGAGTGGGGGTCGCGATAGTGGTTCAGCACATCGTTATGCATTGACCGTGTTCAAGCATGAAGTGAGTGTGCCGTTTGCATGTGAAATGCTTGATAGAATTGAACTTTTCAGTAAACAAATTTTGGTTCGGCCTAAGCAAGGTACTCAACAGGTAAGCATTCTATTTTTCTTTGTGTGAAAAATTTGGCTTCCTGCTTTCGATTGTTGTTATTTAATCATTTTTTGTGGTCTCTGTATACGAAAACTTTAAGAACTTCTTTAGTGGTGTATTCAATAATTTTTCCATCCCGAAAACTCTGTTCTTATACTCGGATGCTTTGCTGTTGCAAGTAACCTGAGAGAATTTATGGTGTCAGTACTTGGTATTTGTATGACATATAAAATACGGGTATGAAAGATGTGAAACTGCTCCAGTGGTAGTTGTAATTAATCTGCAATCTTCAGGCGCTGCAATATTGGACCAATACTTCTGTTTCCACAGTGCATAATTCGAATTCTTTTTCAACACGAAATTATTATACAGACTGTAGACGCAGACAAAATGAAAGTGAAAGGCGTAATGAAAAGCGCCCCGAGAGAATAAATATAGCATAAATGTTTTCATTATATTTATACCTATTTCTAAGTATGGGAGGGAGATGCATTGGTTAGAATTGGTCCTTTTTTGAATTATGAAAAAATCTGGGCCTAGTTGAGACATTTGATATTTAGATATTTTGATCGGCAGTTTCACACTTACCGATTTCTGTCTTTTCATGTCTTCAGGAATCATGGCTCAACTATTTTTCATTGCAAATTTATAAAACTTTAGCAATTTCGTAGTTCTCCGTTTGCATCAGTTTGTTTTAACTTTCATGAATCATATCACAGAAGGCGTTGTTGTTCACTGCTGCGTGAATTGTAGAGAGGTCTGCAATTCAACTGCAACGAATTCGTTCTCGAGTGTTAAGCATGATACATGCATTTTCAGCAAATGAAGTTTAGATATACGATATTCATTGTTCGTCTGAAAAGAAATCTTACGTGGTGCTTGGGAGCACTGGTTATATTTCCTTATATGTGAGCTGCATATGTGAACTTCTTGTTTTAATATTCTTGAAATGTAAAGAGCTTGAATCACAAATTCTGTTGTGTTAGTAGAATGTACTGTTGTGCAGCAGTTGTAGATATTACGAAATGCACATCTCATGCGCACTTGTCGCTATTTGTAAATAATCATGATATTTCATGAAGTATATCGTTTGTCACTGTAGAATACTGGGTAATTATATCAACTGGGATAGTATCCTATTTGCCAGGACTTTTGGCTTTTAAAAATTCATCTCTTTTTCATGGTCCAACTGTCCATTATCCAAGCTGGTCTGTTGTTATAAGGACTTACGCTGTGAACTGCTGAAAGTTTCTGTTCAATTTTTTTATTTGTTGTGTTACCTACGTTTTTTTTTTTTATTTCCTCTTTCTCTTCCAACATGAATGTTTAGTTTTCAGGTTGCTGTCAAGGATTCTGCATTATTGCCAGCTTACCAACTACGAAATTTTCTGAGCCTTTTGAAGCAAGCAAAAATTTCTAGAAATTCATACATGATATTTTCAGAAAGAGCAGAGTGGAATTAAAATATGATTTGAAAGGGGTAGTGATTTCTAAATTAGCTAATGCTGGTATATTCAGATAAAAACGAATCTTCGGCGTAACTTCACTTGAACTTCAAGTTCTTCATATTGCCGGATTACAGTCGATTTAGCTGTAAGTTATGAGTGAGCTCTCAATTCTTTAGTTTAGTAGTCTTTGAGACAACACTGCAGCATATTCATAATATAAAGGATTGGATTGTTGGAATACTGTGTTTCACTATTTACTAGTTTTATAGAGACTTGGTATTTTTAAACGATTATTATTGTTTCCTATAACTTTAGCCGTATTGATGTTGCTTTGCTTTTATCATTATTGATTTATTTGTGATGCTACTGTTCACGTTTATGATTTGGGTAAATGGTATTAGTAAGGCATTTTTTTTGTTACTTCAGTACGTAGTATTTATAGTTGTAGAGTAATATTGCAGATCTTGTCTGCAAAGTTTTCTCTGAAGTTTCTGTTCTACTTTCTCTACCATGAATTTGAACGGATGAATGAGTTTTTGTTCAACTTCGAAACTCGGGACGATCATTTGATCCCATTCTGTATTTTCATCTGAAGTCGGATCGTAGAGTATTAGGAGGCAGTTATTATTTATTCGTTGATTATTTAACTTCTGAACATGCTTTGTTTTTCTTGGAGAATTTCATTATCGGTCCTTTAAATGCATAATCTCTGTCCTTGTAATTTTCTGTTAAAATTAACTATCTGTGCTATTCAACTAATTCTGCAGGCGGAGATGGAATGGGGAAGAGCACTTCGGTAAACTAGGCTGAAAATAAATTGTAGTCGTTACCTCTTTTACCATCTTAATTTCCTCTAGGGGTTGGATTTTGGCTTGTCGATCTTGATTAATTGATTATATGTTATTGTGTGTTTTACGACTGATGTGGTGCACAAATAAATGAGTAGTGTTTTTGATCGCAGATGAACTTCAAACCACATTTGTTCGGGTAATCTCATGGGAGTTTGCTTTGATAGATGACAGATGTAAGAATATCATTCGTTCGTTTCATCACAGTGCTCGGTGACGTTTAGCTTTATTTTGGTGTGAAAGGATGGATGTGTTCCCTGGATGTTTCAGCAGGAGGTAAAAGGATGAACAGCGTTTGCTTTCGTTCATCCGGGAGCAGGTAGTAGTGCAGACATGTTGGGATATGTATATATATTCAATTGCATATATATATCAACATATCTGCACTACTACCTGCTATATATATATATATATAATTTGTGTGGTCCAGAAGATTTTGAGTGTGGTGTTACTTGTTTGGAAAATTCCTATTTAGGTGCAATAATGTAGAGAAAACTTTCACTCCTACCATTTGGAAGATTTTATATTGGAAGTGACCAAATACACCGAAGTGGCTGCGTCTGAAATAGTGGTTGTTCTGAGAGATTTTTTTGAATCTCGAAATGACAGGAAAACTTGAGTGGATCTCGGAACATACACCTTCCTACTTTCCAAATCCTGCAGCATTTGTTTCATTTCCCAGGAGTGATTCGGCCGTATTTTTACCATCTGAATGTGACCTAAAATCGTCGGTTCAGTAGCTTCTCGTGAAGGTCTATTTCCGCCTTAGAGTTGGTCAGTGCAATGTCTTCCCGGTTTCGGTTTCCCAAACCAGCTTGGCAAAGCATCCTAGCCTTCAAGTCATCGTTCACTTGCTCTTCAGAGTGATATATATATATATATATATATATATATATATATATCACAATCTCCCTACACTAGGTGTAAAAGTACTCCATTCACTTCTGTGTATAGTTTATTGGACTAAGCATATGTAGTCCTGATTTATTTTTTCTGAAACATGCTGTTTTGCTTAAGTTGGCTCACTTGAGGGACCCTGCATTAATTCTTATTTAGTGTTGATACATTATATAATTTCACTTTAACGCATTATGAATTTGCTATGAGGAATATTTAATGAGTTCCATATTTTCCGTTGTGTCGCACGCAAAAAATTCTGAATTCGATCGTTGTGAAGGTCTTATTTGTTTACAGAAAAATCGTTGCTTCACAAAGTTCTTCCTTTTTCAGCAGCAAAACGTTCTTTTAGTTTGTAGGGAGATGAAGACAAAGACGAAAGCTCGTCCAAAAGCAACAGCAGTTAGTGTTTTTGTCAAGGGTATTGGTATTACTTTATCCATCATATGTTTATCTCCAAATGTGTTCAACTTCCTTGAAGTCGGTATTCATAGTCGCGATTTCAGAAAGTTTACAGAAAAAACCACCCAGAACGGCAAATCGCAGATGCATAAATGTATGAAGAATTGCAACGTCACAGAAGCATTGATGAGAGAAAAAAAAACTATTCACTGGCAACATATTATTTTCAGCGCTGTTGAGCTTTTGGGTGTTTTATTTGTCAGCATTATACGGATAATAATGTTGATAGAGGTCATTAAAGCAAGAAACGGTCGAAAAATTTACAGACAAGAAAATAAAACAACATATTACCTACAAGTGATAAATGATAACTTGTGATTCGATCAAAACAGGAAAGATATGTGTATCTGTCATTGATACAGTCCAAATTCACTTGTGTATTCAGTTCCTACTTATCTCCTTTTTTTCAGGTAAAACTTATGACTTACACACTCGATGCAATCAGTAACAATACTGTTGAAAGCCACATCAAAGATAACGCGAAGGAGGTTTTGTATTCAAAAGCTAGGAATAAGATGTAAACTTATGTGTTGGTATATGTTTAGTAAAGACTGATTTTTTAACAGAGATGCTCGTATATTTTTTATCTATGTTACAACTTAATTTGAGCACCGACGGAAGACATTTTTCAGGATCACCGAGATATATCAGTGGTCATCATATAGGAAGTAGTGACGTCAGAAACTAGATCAGAAGACGAAGGCGATAAGAAAGGAGAGAGTAGGCCATTGGGTTGTAGTGTAACTGTAATGAAAGATTACGGAAATTGTCATGCTTCTGGATTTTCTGAAGTATGCATTCCAATATAATCAGTGATAACACTATTGTTTTACATGTGGTCATCAATTTATAGCAAACTGTGAGCTTTCTTTTAGTAGCAGCATGAATTGGAATGGTGCCTAGGGAGATTGCACAGCGACCAAGAAAGGTCACAGAGTTCGAATGAGCAGTGGTGCTAAAAGAAGTAAGTTTGTGAAAGGCAAAAAATCTCATAAGTAAGCGGTTTCGTCTTTTCCCTCTGTTTTTTAATTTACAGCTATAACTCATTATTGTTCATCTTATAGAAATAACATTTTCGCCAAATTCGGAGGTGTCATAATAAAAGAGTAGTAGTGTAACGGGATTTTAGGCACTTAACGGTGGGTATCTTTGTTCTTGAATGTGTAAGCATACGCTGTGAATTGGGACGACTTACTAGATATATTTGCAAATTGTTCGTAAGGAATAACAAAAAAATTTTTTTACTCAGAAGTCGTCTAAAATCTTTGAATATCAATCTGTATATGACAGAGCTTTTTCTAAGCATACATCGAGAAACTTTTTCGAGTAAAACGCTGTTATACAAACAGAAAGTGCAAATCTGGCTCTTGGAGACATTGGGAAAAGTATTTTCAGAAGTATCATGCAAAAAATGTCTTCAAAGAAGCAAGAGAAATCCGCTGTCTTAACTGCTGGCATAAGCAGAATTGCACTGGGTTGTACGGTGAAGCAGAAATTAACTACCACAGGTACCAATATAGAATGGTGAAGCAGAGATCTATGCAGTAAAAATTACGAAGATAACTGGAAAAGTAGGGAGATTGATCAGAACTGAGAAATCGAAAGAATAAATCGGGATATGTTTGTCAGTTTTCTTGCAATGGAGTGGAAAATTCAGGCTTGTTATTGAATATTTTTAATTTTATGGGTGTATTATTTTTCACTGAAAAAAAAAAAATTAAAATGACTGCAAACAAATCTCCAGAAGGAAAAAAAAAAGAAGTTGCACAATGATATATAAGATATGATGAAATCAGCAAAACGCAAAAAGTAAGATTCCAATGTTTAAAGCAGTTATTTTTAAGAAGATCTCTCTATATTAATTAATACACTTTGATATTCCGGACTTCGCATGCCATTTTCAACGTTTTTATTGAACTATGAAATGAAAGAAAAAGAGACCGTTTGCAGGGTCTAGTAAATTTGTTGGTAGACGATGATCGAAGTGGAAGTAGATACTTCTTGTCTCTTAAAAATTCTTTTTTATTTATTGTTTCCTGTGTTTAGTTTTTCCTCTGCTTATTAGTTATAGTGAATTTTGCAATAATTGTTCCTTTTTTGCATGCCCTGATCTAGAGGGGAGGAACAAACAATTATAGTTCTCCATTCTGCTCCAGTGTCAATTCAGTAAAAAGTGCAAATGATCTCGATTTTTATAATAGAGCGAAGAAAATCTTGGAAATGTTCTAAAGAAGGGCAATATTGTTAGCTGCTTTATGATTTCTTTTATCGGCTTCATGGTTGACGTATATCGTGAAGTAAGGTTTGAACTGTTTTCAAGTTACTGCATTTGCTGATATACATAGAAAAAAAAAAGGGGAAATCTGTTATGTGTTTCATAAAAAATTACTAGAAATTTATCTTCAAATCTAGTAAGCCTATTATCATTGGTTTTATTTTTGTTTTATTTTTGTAAGCGTGAAACATTTGGAAATTACATTTTATAAAATAACGTTTGTTCATTATCGCCATACAGCGGCAAAGTAAGTGTTTCAATATATCGTCCATCATTCGCCAATTAAATCAACAACAATCCAAAGTGGTTGTAACGTTTAGCAGTGAGCTATACCGAAGAAGTATCACTTGTATTGGATGTCAAAGTTTTATATTAAAAGTCTCAGCGGAATAACTTTTAAGTGGATAATGGATTTAACAGATGGTAAGGGATCTATCAGATTTGAATGACAGTTTATCATAAGTCTGGTGCTTTTATTTCTCGCAAATTTGCAAACAGAAAAATCACTTATGAATAATTTTATAAAAATTAGTGATAGATAAGTGAATGAAATACGTACGGATATGTGACTTGTGAACGTAGTAGAAAAAGCTGTCTGTTGCACAAACATTGCTGGTGGCAAGGGCAAGAAGAATGAAATGAATTAAAATTGACGAATGCAAACCGTGAAGGGATATATGTACGAGAAAGGTGAGGGGGATGGAGTAGCAGGTAGAAATTTCACAACTGGAACCATCTTCTTGGCATTAAATTAAGTACAATTAATTTCTGTTTATTAAATCATTATTCAAGCAACATAAAACCAATTACCAGTTTCTGGTTTTTTCTGAGCAGCTTAAATTTTAAATTGTGGGGTGGAGGGCGAAAGTTAAATGCATTTAATCTTCAAGTAATTCCCAGCAAACATCCACAATTTTCACAGTCGCTGCAAGATTTCTACATCGTAATCCGTTATAAATACTTTTGCATTAAACCCCTTTTCCAGAGCAAAGAAATAAAAGGAACTAAGATATGTCCATCGTTTATTTATTCTTAGATATAATTGCTATAAAGCTAGTAGCAAAATCAAGGCATAGTTCATTTACTGCTACAGCATATTCAAACTGCGGCCATATAGGAGGGTCAAATTACGTTTATACGCAGAGATACAATCTTTAAGTAAATATCAATCGAGTTTCAGCAAGGCTTCGCTATGGAGGACTGTTATCAGTCCGTTGTCTAACATTTTCCCAGCTCTCTTGAAAAAAGTAGACGACAACAAACTGTTTAATATAAATTCAGTTCATGAAAGATAAAATAGATTTGGACTGTCGATTGTGCAGTAAGAGGAGTTCATTTTCGTGACAAGCACTCTTTCTGTTTCATTCTATTAATTCTTGAACTAGGACCTCAGAAGAAGGGTAATTGATTCAGATAGATTTGGCAATGTGTTGGTGATGAAGGCAACTTTCTCAATAATTCAATCTATTTTATTAGAATATAGTCCAACAACATCAACGACATCCCTCCCTCTTTCATTTAGGCTTCTTGGACCTTTCACTTCTACTATTTTGTTAATGTTCTCTTGAAGAATGGAAATGTTATTTGTTTCAGTGCGACGTTGGTCGCATTACTACTACCCTAGACCTCTTCGGGAACTTTTCTCCTTCATGAAATCTCTCATTCCCTAAATGAATGTGTCAACAGAGAATTTTTAAAAAACCAAGTTCAACAAATTCTTAGTTACCCACGAGAGCAGATAATTACTTTTTTTTTTTTCATATTTTTTACTTAGCACTCGAAGTTATCGACCGTTATGGAATGGTAATATCCCTTTGCACTTTTTATAAATGCAAAATTTCGGACGACATCTTTCGTCGCTCAGTTTGCATACTTTTCTCCTGTGTATATATGCTCCTCGTTTTGCCTATTTCAACGACATTTACATACTTAAATGAAGTTTAAAATGCACCTTAACTTTCTCAATAAGCAATTTATAGTAGGTTACTAACTGCCTACAGTTATTTTTGCCATAACTGAGCCAACGTCAGCAAGTAATAGCTTTCCTTTTATTTCACTGCCGATATAGAGGCATTTTGCAAGAATCAGCTCTAGGAACACCATAAAGTCAGGGACAAATTATCCGTGATCGGTTCAGGATTCTTCAGTCATTTTTCCTGAAATAAGTGTCTGTTCATTAGCCAGCTGTAGGATAAGGAAGACCACGTCTTAATCTAATCAGTAAAAAGTTCTCATTCCATTCTTAAATTTTAGTGTAGAAATTCTGTAACATTATTTCCACATTGTGTTGCACGCCTGTCGATGTAAGAACAAATATTTGAAATAAAAGAAAAACAGAAAAAAACGAAATGAGATTTCGATTATCACAAATAAAAGACATTAACTTATTCTGTTGTACTGTTTCCTTTAAATTAATCTTATTCACGATCTCCAGTTTGTTGTCACTTTTCTTGATCACAGTGTAAAAATGAAAAAAGTATTTGTGTCCTTTGATCATTTCCATAAACCATGGTAGATTATTTTTTTGTTTCTACGGTTTGAACGGCTGCAAATTTTGTATATGAATTAAATCTAAGCAGAAAAGTAAATTTTTTTTTAGAAATAATTGATATTAACCAAAGATTAGGTTGTAAATAAGAGAGTATTTCTAAACCACTGAATTGTTTAGATCAGCAGTACGTATTGTATTTAAGATTGTACGGAGGAAAAGAAATATTAAAATTTTCGCAGATTTTATAATAAGAAAACTTAATAAAAACTCAATCATGCATTAGAGATCTATCCGATACTTAGTGCCAATAATAATTTGTCGTGATTTGCCGCAGTTTCATTCTCTTTGTATAAGTTGATTTAAGATAAGTCGTTTCCCAAAGTTCTAAAATCTCTAATGAATCTTTCATTCCGTTAGATACTAAAGACATTTTCAATGTCTTACTTAATTTTATTTAGTATATTTGGAAAAAACATGATATTTGTGTAACATTTTAAAATACTTCACCAAGTAGGATATCTTGAATTAGAATTCCCTTTTTTTTTTTTTTTTTGTTTCCATATTCTCAAAAGGATTTGGAAGATTCATTCAAATTATTTTGAAGATTCGGTGAATTGAGCACGAATCATTTTCTATTTATGCTATTTATCCTGAAAAAAATTTTAAAAAGCACATTTACAGTTTACAAACATCATGCACATATATTCATTCTAGGGAAGATCTTCAAAATACATATATCAGTCGAAGTAGGCATTCACAAAGGCGAATATGCATGTTTAGACGGTTCAGCTTTCCAGGTCCAAGCTACGCTGTTATACCATTCTTTATGAACTTATTAACTGAAAATTTTTATTGCAGCTATAATTGTTCAGAATAATGTGGCTGTTGTCGATAGTAGTAGTAATCGGGAATATGTTTAAAAATGGTTAATATTTTTGTTAACAGCAATGTTTCAATAGATTTCTTCCATAATGAATCCAGATGGCAATGGCAATCACCATACGGATTTTTTTTGCAAGTTGGTTTGCTTCTTTTCAAATTTCTTTCAAAAGTGTTCCTAATTGGTTTTGTATAGTGACACAGTTATATTTTTCTACAAGTCGGGAGGAAGAACTGTCAAACAATGCTTGCTTATCAGTTTTTGAACATCCAGAGAATATCTTTCCTTGCCTTCAAAAGATCATTAGGTAGCTAGGTTATAATGGAAGGGGAAATGTTGAAAAACCTTGATTATAAATTGATTCAAGAAAGTATAATCATATAGCACCAAGTTTCTGGCGAATACCAAGATGAATTAGTATTCACGATTTCATCTGATAAAAAGTGCCTTTTTGTTGCTGCTGGCAGTCCCCTTCGTCTACGAGAAAAGCGGCATCATCTTTCTGTTTCCCTCAAGTCTCTAAGGATACACAAAGTCATACGAGTGGATGAGACTAGGTGAGAAGATTATGAAGTAGTTGTATCAAGGTGACCTGATTGTATGGTCGAATAACACTGAAAGTATGTACTTAAATATGCATCGCTCTTATTCATTCCAGACGCATATTTTCTATCTTGGCTATCCTCTTCTTTTAGTTCTGTTTTCATGATTACCATCTGTTCGGTAAAATGGATTCTTTTAGGTTCCAACAAAACCTTATGCAGATTTTTATGCAATTACAGCATTTTCAAAATAGGTTAGACATCACTTTACAACAAAGTATTTTTCTTTTCAATAAAGCATAAAAAACGAATCTTTGTCACTGGGGGTATTCTTCGACAAGCGGTGCATCTGTTTTAACAGCTAACCTATTCGTCCGTCTCAGAAGAACAAGGGTCCAGTCTTAGAGTTAATGTTGTCGTAAGATGGTTGGCTATCAATACTGCTTTACGGTTAAGTTGGTGGCAGCTCATCTATTGAATCAAAAAGTTATTTAGCCAGAGTTTATTTTGGGATCTCTGATGGAATTGCATGTCTTGCGCAGTGGACGCATTATTAAGTTGTAGTTTTAAAATCTTTTTTTTTTTGAGGCGTTACTTGGATGAGGAAAGAACCATTACTGTGAAAAAAGCTGATTGAGGATTTTTCCAAGTTTCGCAATTACTTGAAAATATACAATACAGATTGATTATTAGAACGGTTTCCATATAGAAGAACATAATTACTACATTAGTGTTTTCTGGCTGTATTCAGATGGAATCGCAGAAAAGGAGATGGGGATTTTAAAAAATCTTACACTATACATTCCAATTCTGCTTAAAAACAAGATCTTCGATGGATGTTGAGTGTTTGTTGGCTGAGTTGCTTAATTTAATTTTAGACGCAATGTTATCGATTTTTTTTTTCATCGCTCCAAACTGACAACGCTAGCAATAAGCTTTTAAGAAAAAATATCAATTCATCTGCAAAAGCCAACACTATTTAAAACCTAAAAAAAAAACATTTAAACAACTGAAAGTTTCATTATTGTTTAAAAAACATTGGAACTTTTTTAAATGGCTTAGATCATTCGGTTGCTACACACAGATGGAAATGAATGAAAGGCTTGTCAGAATTTGATTTCTTAAAGAAGAAAATTGATTGAAGTAGATATCTATTTCGGAAAAATAGTGAGGCGCATTAATTAAAAACTAAACAGCTGTAGCAATCTTGAAAATCTAGATTTAAAATTACAGCATTCTTTGATCGCTCCGTATGCTTTCTGTGAAAATTATCAAATATTTCTCATTTATTTGGCTCATTATTTCTTTAAGGAAAGAAACTTTCAACTTTACTAGTCCACACTCTTTAAAGCTTTTTTTTTTTGTTCATATTAATCAGTTACTCGCTTCGTTACTGGAACAACTGGTTGAAAATTTCGTTTTCTTTTTTTTTTTTTTTTTTTTTTTTTTTTTTTTTATGAAATTTGAGACTGACATTGAAGCTAAATGATAAGTAAATTAATTAATCTAAAGTTATATGGCAAGTTTACTTTAAAGTCATGATCTAAAGATTTTAGATCAACGTATGGATTTCTGTGGCTCTATTGAGTATGGAAACAATTTTTGGCAACGCACTGGTTATTGCTGCTTATAAACTTGAAAGAAGCATCAGCAAACAGGTCAATTTCAATCCCATTTTACAAATATTCAGCTAACCATAATGCCAAAATTCTTTAGCAGCAACATCTCAGCAGTTCAAAGACTCTCTTCAGATGATTGGAATTTGAGACTTCTGTAGCTGCAACTCTACTAATATATTTCACGCATGAACACGAAAAAATTTTTCTTTCTACAACAAATATCATTTTTAATGTACCGTTTTGTATCATTCAGTTTTATGAGGTAATTAGTCATTGGGATTATTTTCCTTTCTGCGGTTTTTCTGCATACATATCTATATTTGCACAAGAAATAGGAAGAATGCATAAATGAGAGAGGATGATGTAAGATGACGGATTCATTTTAAGTCAGTGACAGCAGATTCTCCATTGACAAAAGATCGTCAATTTTAGGCGGAACAACCGGGAATCTGAAATTGGCTAACCAAGTTACCCAGATCGAGAAAAATTATGCTGAACACTTTTTTCCCGTTTCCTTAGCTCCGTCACTTCAAATTCGTATGTAGTCGCTAATTTATAATCCTGTCGAAATTTTCACTTACATAATCAGAAAATGAACTTAAGGTTGATTAGTCGTGCTTTGACCATTTAAGAAAGCAGTGAAAGCTGATTGTTTTTTTTTTTTTTTTTCCTATTAGAATGAATTTTCGTTCCTTCAGTTGAATATTCATGTCCAACTTTGAATCGGGTGATCAGATTTCATGACTGTGTAGTTCCGTTAATATTATCGCAAGAAAATGAGCTGATAATCTCCGAAAGAAGTTTAGAAGATATTACATTGGAAGATAATCATGTTCACTTCTTTGTCATTAATATGGTTGTTCGAACACTTGTTTATTTAGAAACAAAAAAAAAGAAAAAAAATGTTTGCACATTTTTCTGATAAGGTTCATTTCCAGATAAGCAACCGTTACATAGTATCATTGGCTATATCGGATTTAATTATTGGTATTGAAGGTTATCCACTGTTTACCTTATATGTTTTAAATGGTAGGTGTGCATTTTGTGACAAGGTTTTTCTATCGAATCTTCATAACTTGATCTACGGAATCTAATGTTTTGAAAATTTTTTACTGGCCTTTTAAAATTAATTACCGGTTTCCAGGATTACCAGACATGCCTGAACTGACTACGAGAAGAATCTAAGTTTTTTGCTATTCATTTTAATTGCATCGAGGTTGATAAATGTAGAAATTAGCGTCATTTTAATTGTAGAAAGTTGCTCAAAAAAAAAGGTAGAGTACTTAATGCTTATTCATCTTAAATTTAATGCAGGTGATCGTTGGCCACTGGGATGGATAGCATGTGAAACGTGGCTTTTTCTTGACTATACGCTCTGCCTTGTATCAATACTGACAGTGCTGTTAATAACAGCCGATCGCTATTTATCCGTTTGCCACACAGCGTCCTACATCAAGTGGCAGTCACCCACCAAAGCTCAAATAACAATTATTTGTTCTTGGCTTATTCCTGCTCTCATATTTGGTTTTATGATTTATGGCTGGTCACTGCTGTCCAACACCCCGACCAGGTAAATTCAATTTTCTTTTCTAACCTTCAAGCTATTACAAGCGATCAATGCAGATACTGTCGCTTTGATTGCTGATTTTTTCGAGGCATTGTATTTGTTATGTTCATTTTGGAATTCATTCGCTTAGTTTTTGTACAGTATTTTCCACTATTGGAGATTTGTCAATGGTGAATGTACGGCTCCGTTCCTCACAAATCCATACGTTAACATGAGTATGTATGTGGTTTATTACTGGACAACACTGATTGCAATGCTTATTCTTTACAAAGTAAGTCATCCTTTACTAGTTGTCTGCGGTGCTTTTCACTGCTACTTCTGTATTTGCTAACTTCGATCAGTAGCACATCAGCGGCAGTGACTTATTTAAAATAGTTTTCGTAGAATCCATCAATCAGATTCATTCAGTTCCATTGATTTTATCCAATCATAACTTGTTAAAGTCTATATTTGTCTATTTCTCTTCATTTTCAAACTCCCTTACCAGTCTTTACTCGACGAGTGAGACATCTTTTTTATTTATAAACGAACACGAAACGATATTGAGTCATTTTTTTACAACATCATTTTTGTTTCCAGGGAATCCATAAGGTCACTAAAAAGCTTGAAAAGAGGGCCGGTGCCAGAGAGCGACGTCAATTAGCTCTGTTATTTAGTCAGCGATTAGGAACTCAGGTGAATCTTTAGATTATATTATGCTGGATATGTCAGCTTATCTTCTAAAGCCATTTCTGACCTCATTGTGAATTAATAAAGTGATTGTATAGGTTGGTGTTAAACTTTTGCTTTCTCAATCATATAATCGAAACGACGATATTGCTATGGAAAATGTTCGTATTGTTGAAAATGTTACGAAAGACAGAGATTATCGCACATTCAGGACAGATGTTACCGTAAGTTACTTCAGAGCTTATTAAAAATATGCTCTAAAATGAATTAGCTTGGTCACTGAAGGTGACTAACCTAGCCTGGAACTGAGTTCCAAAGTCTAAAGAACAACCACAACTAATAGTGATTATAGTTTCTCCACTTAATAAAAATATAACGGGTTAGATTTCCAGTACAGTGTTAATCTTTAACAAAGCTAACTTCAATAATTCTAACTTGCTTTACATTTTTCAACTTTTAGATTCTAAGAACGTAAAATGGAAGGAAATTAATGCTAAATGAAATAAATTTTAGTTTTGATGCTTAATAAAATATGATAGACGCATAATACAACAGAAATGGAATGCAACTGTTTGAGAAGGGAATTCTAAAAAATTGAACTGTTGAATGCAAATGCTGAAGAAAAAGAGTTACGAAATCGTAAGGAAGATGAAAACACAGTGTGCAAAATGTAGTGAATAGCAATTCCTTTAGTTCCAGATACCTTTTACAAATGGAATAAGTGGTAAAGATGGCAGTGAAATAGTAAGAAATATGAAGAAAGCCTGCTAGAACGACAACCGTTCTCGAACACATCCCCAGTTTTGTTGCTGTACGATATACTGTAAAAGCGCTATTTCCACTTGTCCTTCCCTACAGAACAGTTATACAAATAATTGTAGTTCACGCAACCATTTAACTTGCATTTCTTTTGAATTGGCTTTTGTTAAGGCATTCTTCTGAAAATGCCTGTAATTACTGCAATTTACAGGATGATAATGAAAGATGTGAACATGGAGATGGTGACAGAGATGTCTTAGACACAGCAACCAATGATGACAGTGCCTGTATAACTACTCATCTTAATGTTCCGATAATGACGAAAGATTCCGGTGTCCCTGATTTTACACTGGCTACTTCATTAAATCATGCTTCTGGACAGACTAATCAGGTTGTGCTTCATGGCTGAATGTTAAATGAAATTTTGGGATTTTGACGACCTATGCATTTTAATAGCAGCTCACGATAACTAAAGTACAACTTTATGCGAGTATTTTCAGAATTATGTGTCTTCACATGCTTTATCATTTTTATTATAAAAATATATTGATGTTATCAGTAAGTCAATTTTCTTTTTTAAGAATTGTACTACCCGCCACACACTGTATCGCTCTTACGCAAGTGAAAGACAAGAATCGCTTATTGTTAAAAGATTTCCACTGCACTGGGTATCACAAATCAAGAACCAAGTGATACGAAACTTCTTCAGTCCCAAGTCTTCCTCATCTCTTTCAACGTAAGTATCATAGAAGAACTTGCATGAGGTTTCAAAAATAAGGAACGTTGAATGAATTATTAATAATTAACAGATCAATATGCAATATTTTATTGCTCAGAAACTTTCAAAACAGAAATTATTCATATTTTTTAAGAAACACCATCGCACTCATGTAGAATGAATAGAAACCACTCCGTTTTCCCGCTAGTGAGTTATTAAATCTTTATTATTATTTACTACACCACTTATTATTATTTATTACTATCTATTGTTATTTTAATAACAATTAATAATAATAATAATAATAATAATAATAANTATTATTATTATTATTATTATTATTATTATGATAATGATAAATAATAATAAAGACAAATAATAATAATAATATTATATTAATATATAATATTATTATTATTATTATATTATATTTTTATTATTATTATATTATT
>RCAB01000680.1:0-26907 GCA_003640385.1 Setaria digitata | reverse complement strand
TTTTTTTTTTCAACTTATTAAATTTGATGATTCACAAAAAGTATTGTAGGTGATAATATCCACCAAAAATTGGCTCTATAAAATTTGAAAAAATAAATTTCCTTCATTTTGTAGAGTTCAATTATTTCAGTGCAAATTTTAAATATTTTTTNTTCATTTTGTAGAGTTCAATTATTTCAGTGCAAATTTTAAATATTTTTTTAATTAACTTTTCAAAAAGAAAAGAAATAATTAGCTTCAAGAAAAAAAAAAAACTAAAAACTTATCATTCATCAAATTTCAGCATTTATCGCAAAAAGCACAAATCTCTTACTGTATAAATAAATAACCTCTTGATTGGAAAAGAAAAAAAAAAAAAAAAATGAAAAATCAAAAAATATAAATAAAATAAAAATTTAAATTTTTTTGTTTTTTTTTTACATATTTAATTAATGCTAATTCAATGCGCAATTTTATTAGATAATTTTACAAATGTACACAAACAGTGCTTGTGCCAAATTTAACATTTAACTTATCAAAATATATCTTAAAATTTATTTATTTCTTTATCATTCATTTCCAAAGGTTATAAAATATTTTCCACAATAAACATGCAACAATGATATTTTTTTTACGAGCATGACATGCTATTTACATTATCTTCATTTTAATATTATTTAACATCTCTCACAATCATTTTTATGCCTCTCAAAATTCTGAAAATTTATAAATTTAAAATTTTTTTTTTTTTTTTTTGCAAATTTTAAATTTTGCCTGCAAGCAATGTGCATCGTCATTATCATCATCATCATCATCATCATCATTTGAATTCTCCTAAAAAAAATTAAAATTTTGAAAAAAAAAAAAAAAGGAGAAGGGAAGAAAAATGATTCATGAGGACCACTTTTCAGCATCAAACTTAATTTTTCTTTTTCTCCTTTTTTTTTTTTTTTTTTTTTTATTTTGCTAAAAAAAAATTATCAATCGAAATTAACTTACACTTTTCATTCGAGAATGTATTTAGAAAATTGCATCATCTTTATGCATTTCTTACACTAATTATTAATTGCTAGTGATCAACTTCCTTTTATTTTATTTTATTTTTTTTTTCGTCCAACTCCATTGAACTAACTAGTTGATTGATTTATTGATTGCTGATTAAAATGATCAGTAATATATCATTACTGTTTCAATTGACTTCTAAATTTTGCATGATATTGTGGACTCCACATGTATTATGACTGTTTTTCTTTTCTAAAACATTTATTTTTTCAAATTTAATTTAAAAATTTAACGAAATGATAAGCAGTTGAGCTACCGAAGAATTAATTATACTATCTCAAAAATTCATGCTAACAATGATTGGATGAAATAGATTATAATATAAATTTATTTTTTCTTGTTTTTAATTCATTAAAATAAAAAGGAGTGAGTTCCTTTTAATATTTTTTGCCATATTTCCTTTTTTTTTTTTTTTTTTCAGTACTAATATTATCAAGTGAATAATAAAAAGCATTAAATGAAGAATTTACAAACAATAGCTAACATTGGAAAAGGATTAATAAATGTTTAGCATGAGTTAATATCAATTGTTAAGAATGATAAATAAATGTTCATTTATCACCTAGGATTATAATATTATCATTAGTGATGATGATAAAAATTACCAATTATTGCTGTTATTTTTTTGCAATATTTATGAGAGATTTAAGAAGTTTTCGATAAAAATTAGTAATATTAAAAGGAAATTATAATTCATTGTTAGCATCATCATTTGTTATGTTGTTGATGATAGCGTTGATAACAAGGCGTAATGTACTAAATGATAAAACGAAACTCGTTTTAGAATGCACAAATATATATAATATAGTCGTATAGGTATGTTTGTTTGTATTTTTAACACTGATAACATGCTTCTTCCACTAACATAATTATCATTTACTACTTGTTCATCATTCATTTAGATAATTATCAGTTTTTGCCCACTGATTATCAAATTATACAACTGCTATTTCATTTGTTATAATTTCCAAGTAGACAAAGTAAGAGGACAGCAATCTTGATGAAGAAATTTCATTTTACCTAATAAATAGACATTTAGATGATAATTATATTGTATGCATTTTTTCCTTTGTATATTGATTGATTAATCGATTATTAATTAATTAAGTTGTCATTATATTTGATAATCACTCATTTATGCAATTAACATTTTACAATGCTGAGCGCGCAGTCATACAACGACTGCTTTATGTCTCATTGATCATTAAACTGTCCGATAAAAAAGCATTTTCAATTTATCAGTTTTATTATGATAAAATAATTTAGGAAACAACAGTGATATTTGTTAATTAAAATTAATTTATTACAAGAGATAATTTTTCGTTTTTTTTTTTTTTTTTTTTGCAAATTGTAATCGATTTTTTAGAAATTAATAAATCAATTATTCAATAATTCACTTTAAATTTATACTATCATCATGGTGTCCAACAAATTTATAAATTTTTAATCAAACACTGGAACTAATATAACGGAATGTGAGAAAATGAAAGGAAATAGCGGAACAGATCATTTATTTTATTCAGATTTCCTTTTATAAACGATCCAATTTTTTTTGTCCTCTTGAAAAAAAAAAAGCCTTAATAATTAAAAATTATTCATTTCATCAAAAAAAAAAAAATTAGTCGTAAGAAAAAGAACTTATATTTTGCTTAATAAATCTTGAATTCGTCATTATCAAGTTTCTTTTTTTGGTAAAGGAGGAAAGAATTATTGCGTTTTTAACAATTTTTTTTTTTTTCTTTTAATTTCAATTTAAAACTTTTTCTTCATTTCCTATGACACATAATTGACAATCATAGCATAATATAGCAATAAAATTGTGTTGCAAAAAAAAACTTTTTAAAATGATGTATATATATATCGACTTCTTTAAAAAAAAAAAGAAAACTCCTTAAATTGATAAAATTAAAAAGTAATAGGATTCTCAAAATCATATATATATATCAATTTTTTTTTTATTCTTAAAGTGATAAAATTAAAAGTAATAAGATTATCAAATTTAAATTAACAAAATATAAAAAGTTTGATTATTTCGAAAATAATGAGTTTTTTTTTTTGTCACCTCGCCACATATTTATATAGTTCGTCTGGCAGTAATCTTTCGTCAGTTTTGAAAATATTTTCTTAAATTTTGTAAAATATTTTCCTCTTGCATTTTGTTTTTTTTTTTTTTTTCTTAATGTACTTAAAAATGGTAAACTTATCAATTCCAAATTATTGCTTTATTCATTTATTCAATTCTTCGGTACTACTATCAAAGATTGAAATAAAATGAAATCTTTTTTCTCGTTTCATTCACCGTCTTGTCATTCAATTTGTCGATTTTTACCAATTTTGAATTGCAATAATTGTCACTTTCTCTTTATCATTAATTATTATTATTATCATTGTTATTATTATCATTGAAATTATTATTATTATTATTGTTATTATTATTGTTTGTTGCAAATTGCGATGACTAAATGAATCAATTCAATTCTTTCGCATCATTTACTGTTAGTATTTTCTTTTCCATTCNTGTCACTTTCTCTTTATCATTAATTATTATTATTATCATTGTTATTATTATCATTGAAATTATTATTATTATTATTGTTATTATTATTGTTTGTTGCAAATTGCGATGACTAAATGAATCAATTCAATTCTTTCGCATCATTTACTGTTAGTATTTTCTTTTCCATTCACTAATGTGCTTTTTTTCTTTTAATATAAAAATAATTTAAAAAAAAAAAAAAAATATAAGCTTATTTTTCAAGAATAAATTCTTGCAAAGAAAAAAAAAAAAAAAAAAAAAAGAAATAATCTTAATTTCTTCCTTTTCTTGTTTGCCTCTTTTGCATTTTAAACAAATGAAAAGTTTTGATCAGGACGAAAAACCGAATCTTTTTTCTTCAATACTATATGATTGATGAAAATGATTTAACAAATATTCCATTATTATTTCTCTCTTACTCTTTTCTTTCTTTCTTTTTTTTTTTTTTTCTTTTTTTTTTTTTTTTCAAAACGACTAAAAATCAAAGGTTAAAAAACAAAAAAAACTTTCTCATTTTATGGTTCAAATTTTTCCGTATGTTAAATTAAATTTTTTATCTTCTGGTAAAATTGCTTAAACTGTATCAAGGTTTTTTTTTTTTTGTCATCATTTGTTGATAATGATAATTGGAGAGCATTGCATTGTGTTTAATTATTTTGTTTGATTGGAAAATGTAGCATTTAATTTTTTTCCACTAAAAATTTCAATTTTAATTGCTCCAAATTTTTTTTAAAGCTAACTACTGTTTAAATTTCCTTGAATCACTAATGCAATTAAGCAAATCAAATCTATCACCACTATTTTTCTTTGCCAGTTCTTTTTATTTTTACGGAAAATAAATGATTTGCACATTCATGTGTCGTAATAGTTGATAATGCAGGGTCAAAGGTTAGTTTTTGGAATAATTGAGCTAATTTGTTTTTCTTTTGCAAATATACCATTAGCTAAAATTTTTAGCTTCATCATTTATTCGTACAACTGAGTCATTTAAAAAAAAAAAAAAAAGAAAAAGAAATGGTAAAAAAGAAATTGAAATTTAAGTAATTCAGCCAATTCAGTTTTACTTCACCTTTCATTTGTCTGTTAGATTCTCGATTTTTAATTAATTACATGAATGATTGAGGAATTTTTCTAATAATTATTTCTCTATCATTAATTTTAGCATGAAAGATCAATTTTCGAAATTTTTTTTTTAAATCGATTTTCCATAATATGCACAGGTTGACATTTCAATTTACGTCTTTTTTTTTTTTTGAAAAATCGAACTATTTTAATTTTTTTTTTGGCAACTTTCTTGCTGATTAATCATCAAAAAATTAAAATTAAGAAAAAATTATTAATTTGTGTTATGAGTTGTTCGAATTATGTGTTACTATTGATTGAGCATTAATTAACTGAAATGATAAAGACCAGTTATCTGCATTGCAGAGTGATATGATGAAGTTAAAACTATTTTTCACTGACTAAAAGAAATGATAAACCAAAAAAAAACTAAAATATTAATTACCGATATCTTAATCAGCTTTCATATCAAATTTTTTTTTTTTTCTCTAGATTTTAAGAGTCAATTTTGGCGGAAAGATAAAAAAGCGATGCTAATATTTTAGATTATTGAGTACTTTTAGAGTGCATTCTAAAATCAAATTCATTTCATCATGAAAATAACGTATAGGTTAATTGAGAAAGAAAAAAAAAAGACAAAATAGTGAACAAAAAAAAAAAAACTTAATTTAATTTTAGATTTTCTGACAACATCCAATTTCTTATACTTTATAATTTAAAAAAGAAAAATTACTAAATTTTATTTGCAAATTAGAATTTTATAGCTGTGATTTATTTCTTTTTTTTTCGAATAAAACAGCAAGGGCGAAAAAAAAAAGAAGGAAAAAGGAATGGGATAGAAACAGGATTAATGGTTGAATTTATAATTAAAAATCAAGGAGATCCATTAATTCCATTAATTATTTGTGCTATCTTGTTTTTAATTACATTAAAACATTATTTTGCTTTTTTATGATAATCAGTTTAGTAATTTTTGTGTAAAATAATTTTGGTTATGTGATAAGAAAAAAATTTCATTGATGCAAATTTTGGCTAGATGATAAATAACACAAAAATTTTATCAAATTATCATCCTAAAAATGTTGAATGATAATCTTTTTTTTTTTTTTTTTTTCTGCTAACAAAAATTTTACTATAAATGAATAACAACATTAAAATGTCTTTTAAAAATGCTCTTCTTCGCATTTTTTTTTTCCATTTTGCAAAAGAAGAATGGAACATTTTGGCGAATGATAATTGAAGAAAAGTTTCAAAGATCTACGAAATGATATAGCAAATTTCAAAAAATTTATTACAATTTTCTTCCGTTCTTTTTCGTTTCATAAGCAAATATTTCCACTAATTATTACTAATTATGATAGTTTTGATTATATATTTAAAATAGAGTTGCTATTAGTTTCATTAAAAATTATTGTAATTGATAAAATGATCAACTTATAAATACTGCATTAATAGATCAATTATCATTTTTTAATTTTTCAAACTTTCTGTTGCCTATTCGTTTCTTTTTTTTTTTTTTTTTTTCATTTTTGATTTATACAGAAGTCTAAAGGAAAAAAAAATTGATATTGAAATTTTTGGAATATAAATATTTTATTGAAACAATTAGCAAAGCTATGCGTTCAATACTACAATATTAATTGAGAGAATTATTTATTTATTTATTTTTTTGCAAAGTTATAATATTTGATTAAAATCTGAAATGAAATTAATTCAAAAAGAAAAGGTTGAAAAAATTTCTTTGCGTCATTTAAACTCCCTTTTTCTCTTACCGATTGAATTACTAATTTTAATTAATTAGGATATTTGATTGGCTCCTGTAGCCCAAAAAAAGAAAAGAAAAATTGTCATTTCCTCATTTCTGTCTGTTTTTTTTTTCTTTTTTGTTTGTTTTTCTACTATTGAACTTCATTTTACGATGCTCATTCATTAATTAAAATTAGTCAATTAGAAAAAAAAAAAAAAAAAAAAAAGGAAACTTGATACAATCACCATTCTTGTGCCTTTTCATGTTTCATTTGTTCATTTCACACAATTTTGCTCTTGCGGCTTGGCGAAAGAAAGGAAAAATGATTGCACTGGAATTGTTTAATTCATTAAATTAGTTCAATTTATCGTTAATTAAAATGTGTTTAATTAAAAAACATAAAAGAAAAATGAAAAAGAATATCTGAAAGTTTATTGTTGTCGCTGTCGTTTTTTTTTTTTCCTTTTTCTTCTTCGCTTTTAAATTTTGTTTTTTGAATTAAAAACAAAAAATTATTTCTTTAGGAAACGTCTAAAATGATAACATTAAATGAATCATTTCAAAAATTAAAAATCGACGAAAAAAAAATAAAATTTTTTTTTTTTTTTTTTTTTTGCACCTATCATTTCGATTAGTTCTTTGATTTCCGTTCAGACTAACTGTTTCTCAAAAATCCATTTCAATTTTAAAATAATTGTTTTATTAATTTTTCACTTTTAATAATAAAAGAGTATAAAATGTTAAAAATTTAGTTGAAAATAAAAATTTTAAACTTACAAAAAAAAAAAGAAAAACGGACAAAAGGATTTCACATTTCTTTTAAAACGATTTGTAGCAATATCATATGTTTCTTATCTAGGCTAGTCATTCTGATGATTGAATCAAATTTAACAAAAGTTTGTTAAAGTTTGTTTTTTTTTTTTTGTTTACATAGAAAATGGCAAGATGTTTTAATTAATCAAATTTGATAATTAACGACATTCCAAATTTTGTTCCTCTCTCTTCTGCTTTGGTCATTAATTTAATTTGAATGAAATGAAGAAAATATTGGAAATGATCAAATAAGCAAGTTAATAATTAGCAAATCTAAAAATTTTCTTTTTTATTTAATATTCGTCATTAATTTAATTTGACTAAAATGTGGAGGGAAATTTTGATGCAAAAAATAGCAGTAAATGAGAAATTTTAATTTGTTAACCGATGCATTCAATTTTTTATGAATTTTTTTTGTTTTTTTTTTTTGCTTTCTCCAATCGCTTATAATAATATTAGAGAATTGACATTTTGCAAATTTTTAAATGAAACTTTTCCTAATTTTTACTCCATTTATTGTTGCAAAATAATATAAATTAAAATGAAATTTTTAGATTAATGTCTCGAGATCGATCTGAATCGGTACGAAATGTTGCAAATAATATTGAAATTAACGATGATGATACACTATTGTATTACTGTGATAGGAATAATAAATCAAACAGTAGCAGCACGTATGCTTTTGTATCATTTAAACAAAAATAAACAAACAAATGAAGAATTTTTGAAATTTTAAATTTTTCCCTTTTTCCTTCTCTTTCTTTCTCTCTCTCTCTCTCTCTCTCTCTCTCTCTCTCTCTCTCTCTCTCTCTCTCTCTCTCTCTGTCCCTGTCTCTCTCAAATCAATGTTTATTATTTTTGCTAATTGTTTATTCGAAAATTTGTTGTTGTTTTGATAGTACGGACAATACATGATTATGGTCGAATCAACATTGTCAAGATTGTAATTATTTCATATATTTGCATCTTTTTTTTTTTTCTCCTTTCAGCTATTTTTTTTTAACTAAAAATAAAAAATTGACAAATAAATAAAAATTTAATTTTTGAAAAAAGAAAAATTTTGTATAAATGAAATCTTTTCAACTTATCTTTCATAACTCCTCTCTGCTAATAAAACTTTTCACTTCTACTGCTCTCTAAATTTTACCATTCATTTAAAAAGAAAAAGAAAATTAATTCAATAATTAATTAATTAATTTTACAGGAAAGCTGAGCAAACACTTTATGCTGCATCAGCGGTAACAATTGTTTTTATAGTAATTGAATTTTTGGGTGGCTATTTTGCCAATAGTTTAGCAATAATGACCGATGCTGGCCATATGGTTTCGGACTTGCTAAGCTTTTTTGTGGCCATTATTGCAATAAAATTAGCCCAGCGGAAGCCAACGAAACGTTTACCGTTTGGGTATTATCGTGCGGAAATACTAGGCGCATTGATCAGGTAAATTATTATTGATTGATTAGCAACCCATTGATTGATTCAGTTTGTGAATCATTAATTGATTAGGTTTTATTAATTATAGATTGGTTAAGTTAGTAAATTAATGATTGATTAAGCTAATCAATTGTAAATTAATTCGGTGAATTGCTGATAATTAATTATCATAAAATTTTGACTTGTAAAAATATTACTTGTCAAGTTTACAATGCCACATTTGATGAACAAAAATATAACCATCATATTTAATTATCAGTTATCGATTATTGCATTTTTTTTTTATGTTTTTTAATATTATTTAGCCTCCTTTTATTTATTAAAAAAAAAAAAAAAATAGCAAAAAAGGAAAATTTACTAATTTGTTACACTTGTGTTAGTTACTTAAGTCAATTGGAAGATAAATTTTTTTTTTTTTTTAAACTTAATTTAAAATGAAAAAGAAAGAAAAAAAAAAATCACATGTTTTGTTGTTTAATTAGCAAATTGTTTACATCACTTTTGATTCATTTCAATTAATCAATATTTTAAGTAATTCCTCATTTTAATTAGCAAATTATTTCAATTCCTCCTAATTAATTGTTGAAAATATTAATTAAACTTTTAGTGTAATGATGATTTGGGCGCTAACAGCAATTCTTGTATATGCCGCCGTTGAACGAATAATTGAGCAAAATTTTGACGTTGACGCAAACGTAATGTTATACACGGCCGCAATAAGTGTACTATTTAACATTATTATGGGACTTATTTTGCATTTCGGTAAAGCAACACATTCACATTTTGGCCTATCACGTAGTCACGTGAATGAGAAGACATTTCCGATTGATCTAGAGGTTAGAATACGTGAACTATAAACATGCGAATACTCTTAGTCTTTTTTTTTTTTTCTTTCTTCTTAAATAAATTAGTAAATTTAATTAAATTAATAAGTTGTTGGAATTGTTTCTTAATGATTTACAGGCTAGATTATATGTTTAGAAAGTTTCATATGCAAATAGGTATTTTTATATTTCTTCATTTAATTAATGCAAATTATTGAAATATTATTTGTTAATTATAAAAAAAAAAAGTGCAAAAAAAAAAAAAAAATTGAAGTTAGACATAGAAATAATTTTATAGAGTTTAAAAAAATTTTCATAATTTAATTAGCCATTTTTTTGCTAGATGCAAAAGTTTTTTTAACCTAATGGAGACTTCTTTTTTTTGGATGATCAGCTTTGATAAGCTATCAACTTTTTTTTTTTTTACCATTTTAAAAGCTAGATTATATACTTAGCAAATTATATTTTGGCAAATTTTGACAAAATTTAGTTATCATCAAGCTTTCAAAAAAGAAGAAAAATATCATATCATTTATCACTATCCAGTCATATGAATTGCTGAGATAATTATTTTCTGAACTAACGATTTTATCGAATTTATTGATATTAATTATAAACTGATAACTACACTAACCTTATTATAATAAAAAAAAAAAAAAATAAATTAATAACGTTGAATAAAAGTGATAATTGTTAATAATAATAATAATAATAATAATAATAATAATAATAATAATAATAATAATAATAATAACGATCAACAATAATAAAAATAAATAATAGCAACAAATAATAATAGTACCAAATAGCAAATGAATAAATAAACAAATAAAAAATAACAGCAAAAAATATGATATAACAAAAAACAGTAGTAATAAATGTAATAATAAATGTTGATAGCGAGTTAATAATACTAAATAATAGTAAGTGGAAATATTATATAATAGCAACAAATGATCATAATGAGTGATTGATATTAAAGAATGATTGTAATGGCAATAAAATAAATAGGAATAGAAAATAATAATAAATAATAGTAGCAAATAACATAAGTAAATGTTATCAATAAATGATAACAATAAATAATGATATGTGATAATGATAAGAAAGAATGAAAAAGCAATGAAATACTTAATTATTTGCAGGAAGGTGCATGTAAAGCTTTCCAAAATAATATCAAAGATATTCGATGTGAACAGGATAATAATGCAAATATTATTAAAACAATTGATGTTAGTAATCAGCAACAACATATGCTTAAATTTGGTGTTAGTTATTTATCAAATTAATTAACATATTTGTGATAATTAGTTAGTTGTTAATTTTACTAAATGATTAATTTCATTTAGCATTTTCTACATTGCTTTTTTCTCGGATTCTACAACTTTCGTCCAATTTTCTTTTTTTTTTTTTTTTTTCTGTTATTAAAAATTAATTGATTAGTGAAGCTGTTACACAAATAGCATACATTCATTGAAATGGCATTTTAATTTTTCAAAAAAAAAATATATATATATAAGATGATAAAAGAATTTCATGCAACTTAAGGTTCTTTTTTTTTTTTTTTTTTAATTTCATTATTTAAAGTTTGTTGTAATACGATGATATATGTTTTTAGAAATTTTTCAGCAAATTCGAAATGAGTAATTTAAGCGAAAAATTATTAAAACATTTTAAATGAATGAATAATTCTCGAAATTTTCAGTGTCTTTTTTTGTTTGTTTTAAATGAAAAAATTTGCTGAACTATTTTTGGTAGCGTCTACATTGCTATTTCTTAATAGTTTAATAAATTAGCTTATTTTGAGGAACAGTAATTAGAAATGAATATTTAATTTCAATATACATTTTACTCGTTGTTATTTGTTTAATTAAAAAAAGAAGAAGTATATTTGAATAAATGATTTGACTAAATTTGAAATGGATGATAATTAAATTTTATTTCCTTTTCACTCTTGCCATTTCTTTTGTAGTTTAATTTTTGATTTTTCAATTTGTTGAAATTAGTAGTATTTTTGGAATGAATGATTTATTAACACTTTTTTGTCATTAGCATTTTCATCAATGAAAAGATGAAAAGAAAATTTTGAAAAATTTTAATTTAAATAAAAAAAAAACAGTAAAAGTAAATGATAAATTTTGGCTCATTTTTTTTTTTTTTGCTTCACCTCTTCATTCATTTTTATACTGCTAATTTTAATAAGTAAAAATTTAAACAAGTTTAATTTAGTTGATTATTTAATTTTTTTTTTTTAACAAATTGATTAAAAAAAAAAATTAATTAATTATAGGGCAATATTAATATTCGTGCTGCATTTGTTCACGTTGTTGGCGATTTATTACAATCATTTGGTGTATTATGTGCTGCATTAATTATCAAATTTACCAATTATCCATTGGCTGACCCAATATGCACATTTCTTTTTTCATTTCTTGTTATGGTTTGTATCCTTTTGTTCCTTTTTTTTTTTTTTTTTAAATTTATTTAACTAATTATTAACTAATTGCTAATTATTAGCAAAGGTAAAAAGAGAAGGGAGAGAAATTGAAAAAAATTCATTCTAATTTTTAGTTAACATCATTATCAGTAGCCCGTGATTCGGTACTCATTCTAATGGAAGCATCACCAAAACATATTAATGTTGATGAATTATACAATGAATTATGTGCTATCGAAGGTATAATTGTTTCATTAATTACTTATTAATTATGTGCTATCGTGTTCTTATCTTTTNTTTTTTTTTTTTTTTTTTTTTTTTTTTTTTTTTTTTCAAATTCAGCTAGGAAAATGACGTATGAAAAATTTTAAATCAAAAAGTTGAAGTTTTTTAATTTTTAATTTTCTTTTATATCTATAAGTTGATTGGAAATGGCATTAAATGTTTTGGATAACAAGTTCAGTGCTATATTATAATTCATCATTATTATTATTATTATTATTATTATTGTTTATTATTTTTTTATTATTCTTATTATTATTTTATTACTATTATTATTTATTATTATTTAATAGTATTATTTTATTATTATTATTTTATTTATTATTATTATTTTATTTATTATTATTATTTAATTTATTTATTAATTATTATTATTATTGCCATTATTATTAATTTATCCATTGCTATTTTATTTACTGCTATCAATTATCGTTAATTATTTATTATTGTCGGTATTGTTATGGTGTCTATTATTTTCATTTATCCACCTGGTTAGTCAAAATATTGGACATTATTGTTTATCTAGCAATCTATCTGTAATTCTAATTAATATTTTCCTTTTCCTTCTTCTTTCTTTTGTTTCTGCCAAAAATTTTGAATTATATTTATTTTTAGGAAGATTGATAAAACAGTAAAAAATGTTTTCACTAAGCAAAAAATTTGTCAAACATTACAAAATTTCACTTTTTGTTGGTAAAATTAAAATTGCCAAAAGTTTGAATTAAATTGCAAATTCAGAGTATGATAAAATTTGAAGGAGTTAGAGATGTGCACTCACTTCGAGTATGGTCGTTAACAATGGATAAAATAGCAATATCAGTACATTTGGACATTGAGAAAAGTTGTGAAGCGAATCATGTGGTACACGAAGCAAATGAAAATCTAAAATACAAACATGGAATTCAATTTATCACCATACAGGTAATTGATTAATTAAATCTAGCATTATGCAGGTAGTTTATTTCCTTATCAGTTGGATAGTGATGATGAAAACAATTTGTTTAAATAATTAATGTTGAGTGAACTAATAATGTATTAATACAAATATTGCAGCAATAAGTTCTTTTTTTTTTTTTTTTGCTTCCATTGGATGTATCAATTTTGCAATGCTTTTATGGCAGAAATCGTATTTGAAAGCCTTTATTTTTGGCTCCTTTTTTCCTGAAACTTTAAACTACTTAACTAAATTGAGGATGACAGAAATATTATAGGCGCAATGTGTATGTAATCGTATCGTTTCACGTCAATCATTTTCAACTACAACAACAGCAGTGGAAGATGCTTCAAGGAAGTAATAGGATGTACGATTGAACTAGGAAATTTTTGGGCCATTATTAAGTGACAATAAATTCTCGGCCATTAAAAATAGTATTGGGCCATTAAATGCTAAATGATTGTATGGAGGAGAATATGGCGATGATATTCCGCACATACGGGTTACAATTTAACACTCTAATGTCTAATTCTAGCGAGAACATGCTAACAAACGATAGATAATATGTGGAAGTATCAACGAATGATGGAGAAAACAAAGAAAAAAATTCCATTACAATCTTAATCACTAGAAAAACAAAATGAATTTTGAACTTTTGGAATCTTTTTTTTTTTTTTCAATAAAAACAAGCAAACTTACTAGTGCGATTTTTTAGAAGAGCTATGGATGCTATTGTGACAGTGAAGTGTGATAATATTTCCACTTCTGGATGAATTCAAAACTATATATAGTTGTTCTAATCTGAATTCCAATTCTTGCACGACGATCATTAAAAGTAAATTGGATAAATTAGTGATATAGTGAATGAATTCCTTCGTAGTTTTCATCATTCACTCATTTTAATTCTTAAGCAATAAATCAGTCAAGCAATTGATCTCTTGAAAAGCAAACAAAACTAATGGCTTATAAATTTATATACAAATACCATATGCACTTTAAACTTGATTTCGAATTAATCTCAATCCAGCTCATCCCCTTAGCTTCCATCTTCTCCCGATTAAAATATTTTTTTATTGCTTTTTTTTTTTTTTTTTTTTTGAAAATTCTGTTTGTTCCCGCGCACATCATTTTATTGAATTATTAAGCGTGCATGTTAAAAATGTTGCTCTTTATCACAATAAAAACTTATATTGATAATTTGCAAATCACAAATCATAAAAATAGAAACCCATTACCGAACAGTTACTTGTGATTCCAAATATACAAACTATTTTTTCTATTGGAGGAAAGGGGAAAAATTTCCCCGACTGAAAATACGGAAAGCAAATGCAGCCTTTGGCGACGAAATTTGCAAAAGATTCGTGCGGAAAAATGTTAAACGCACTAAACGACTTTACAAAAAATAAGCTGGAAAATAACAATTTTTCGAAATAAAGTTATCTCCTTGGCAGCATCGAGGTTACATCATTCCAAGAAACTGCATTACTCCTTTTTCAAGGGAGCCCTGCAAAAATTGTTTATAACAAGTGACAAACATTTTCTATCTGAAATTGATAAAAACTCACTGTTTATTTGGTCCAATTAATAGACGAACTACATCACCGGGTTTTGAAACAAATTTCTATGAAAAGCATAACCTTAACCTTAAAAAAGATTATTAAAAACAAATAAAGAAGATTATTTTCGTCAGCTAAAATAAAAGCGAACCCTGTATCTCTTCCAGAACCACTCAAAATAATATATGGAGTTTGCATCGCTTCCTGTTTTTTCAGCTGCTTATTTAGTGTTCCTAACGGTGTATCCATGGAATTCATTTTCTTCATCAGCTCCTTCTTTTCCTGCTTTGCTTGTCGTTTTTCAATTTGCTTCTTTCCTGGCCCTTTGCCATGGAATCTGGAAAAATCTGATACAGTTCTTGCATTTCTCATAAGTTACAACATATAAAGTGCTGCAGCCGTTATTCAACCATAAGTGAGATGGACTAACTTCCAACTCAGAACACGAAATGCATCTTTTGATTCCATTTCCTTTCCACGTTCATCGACGTAGGTTATTCTTATATCTGGTTTATAATCTGCTTTTTCGGGGAATGGCCGTACAGGACCTGTACCAGTAGTTCCCATTCGTTCCAGCTTCTTCGTATATTTTTCTTCAATATCACTGCAAAATTTACTTATATGAGACTACTTTTAAAAAATAACACTGTTTTCCAAAATTTCTGCGTCCATGAGACATCATTTAGGAGATAATGACAAAAAAAAAAAAATACAGAAATTAAGTATAATGAGGCAGCTGTAACTTTAACAGCAAATAAAATCTTTTCAGGAATGCAGTAAAGCTTGTGTGAATGGTAAAAACATGACAAATTCAATAAAATAGGAAAAAACGTACTATCGGCTAGTTTCAATTTGTGAGAAGCGTTTGCTTTCCAAGTGTTTTAGCGATGGCCCCTTTACTTTCCGTTCTTTACCTGCATCAAGATAACCTTTTTCCGCTGCAGACTTTAACATTGCAGCAACACCTTTTGTTACATCACGTTCTTCACCGAGAACATTGTATACTTCTTCGTCGCTATCCTAGAATTTTTACAGGGAATCAATGAATAAAAAATAACTTCGATATATACTACATTGTTTACTTTGTATACTGCGAGAGCTAAGTTTTCATGACAAGAAGCTTACGTCACTTTCCCCATTCAGTTTCTTTGTTTTTCTGCCGTCATTAGCTGACGTTGATGCAGTTGCCTCTGTCCATTTGCCCTTTATCTCTTGTTCAAATTTCTTTCGACTTCGATGCTGTCTGTAACATAAGACAGAAAAGTATTTCAAGTCAATTTGGGACGGACTGTCAAATCCTGGAAATACGCAATTTAAACAAAACAAAACTTATTTGCAAACGAAAATTCATACTCAGCTGATGACTGCTCTACTATTGGCTCTTCATGTACTTCCGTTTTTACATTTTCCAATTCGTTCAATTCCTTAACATCAATTGCATCCTGCCGATTACCAGCTAAGCCATATGTTGGAATTTCACCTGAAAAAACAGCATTAGAACCCACGTCCAATATGAATTATTCTCGACAAATTTCATAGCAATATTACAACAATTACCTAAATTACGGCAGTATTCCATTGTAGCATCAATGACAACACCGCCTTTATTAGCGTCATCAATCTCCATCGGTTCTTCTTTCACCGAATGTATCTTCATTAACTCGTGCACCTAAAAATTATTGCATTAATGAGAATTTTAATGTCAAAATATAAACTCTGATAAACTCTCCAATTAACGCCCCCTTCAAATAAAAAAATAATGGATCCGTAAACAACCTTTAATGCAGCATCACCTTCGGAGTTCTCTTTCTTGACTTCATGTTGTTTAAGTTTACGAGCACGATCCAGCATCAGTGTTAGCTCTTCCTCGGCATCATCTTCAATTACAACGTTCGACAAGTCCACGCCACCAATGAGATCTAAAATAATAAAAAGGTGAACAATTGCTTTAATATTAAATATGGATTTTTTAGAAAAAGAAAATTTCTTAAAAAAAGAACAAATTTTTCAGAAAAAACAAAATCAACCATCGTCATCATCATCATCTTCTTCTTCCTCTACTTGTTCGGCCATTTTATTTAGGTTTTGTATATCTACAAAGGCAGTTGTTTCCGCAGAACGCCAATTGCCCTAAATTAAAACGTTAAATGCAACTCAGCAATAACTTATGGGCATTAATATTGTAAAATGGGAAATAAAAAGAGATGAGCACAACTTTTTTCTCGTCATCTTCAGCAAGTTCCCCATCCTCCAGATTTGCCTTATCTTTTGTGACCTTCTCCTCTTCTTTGATTACAAACGATTCTACACTACCACGTTGCCGATTTGCTGCTTTGGCCGCCCTAACAATGATACAAGAAATAGATTGGTTATTATGGTAACTATCAAATTTGATTTGAATAAATTTAGCCATTAGCACCGGCTATTTCACGAAATTTTGTATTAGAAAGTTACTCTATCTGTCAGTAGTTAAAAAAAAAAAAAAAAAAAAAAGAGAAAACATTTTAACATTAAACGCATGAAACATGCAAACGACTTTGCTGTTGATGTGTAGCAGAAATTAATACTTTTTTTATTGAACTGACCTTTCAATATCTTCAGCTACAGCAGCTTCATCCGGAATGAGATCATCAGCTTTCAACATCTTTTCCTTTCTTTTGCGTAATTTTTTATCTTTCTTTGACTTCGGTCGACGAAATGAAAGCATTTCTTCCTGAAAAAGAAGAGCAATTTAAACCCTTCTTCAATAATCTGGACATAATAAAAGTAAGATAATTGCATTAGTAATGTAAAAAAAAAATGAATATTAATTCAACCTGAGTATAAAATTCACTGGCCACCGCGTACTTCGGCGTTTCTAATGATTCTAGTTTTTTGTTTGCCATAAACAGCTTCCGACGTATTTCCATTTCTTCACGCTCCTTTTCAATATCAATTTCTCCACCCTCACCTTAAACGCATTTCATATTTTGTGAACACTGGATCAGTGGAAAATTCTAATCAACAGAAAAAAAAAATGTTACTCTTCAAATGAAATGGTATTAAAAGCCAACTAGATCTCCTGCAGTTCTTCTCTTTAACATTTAAAGCAGTAAATAATATTACTGACTCTGATAAGTATAAATTAAATAGCAATAAATAAATTATTGAGCTTATTTAAATTTATACCCAAACGAAAAGTCTTCTTTGTCTCGCCTTCCAGTTCATCATATTTTGACAAAAGTCCTTTTTCCTTGGGCTGAAAATAAGTCAGTAAAACATGAGTGTAAAATGATCACTATTGAACTCGTCTAAAAAGCACTAAGCGCCAAGAGTTATTTCAAAACAGACCATTCCATATTCGTCCAATTCCTCTGTATATGGTTCATAACGACCCTTCTTTTTCCTTAATTCAGCATTTTTCTGGTACCTATGATCTTCGGCCAAATTTGAATTCACAAGTACTTCTTCACCTTCATCCAGAACACCTTAACACACTGAGTTCTTATTAAACCTGAGCAGAATTGGATAGATATATCAATTTCAGTAATTCTAACCTTTATCTTCCAAGACCAAAACAGTTTCGCTGCCATCTAAGAAGTCCTCTTTAGCATGACCCACTATAATACCAGCAAGATCTGACTTCTGCTAAAAAAAATATCAATTTTAATGGACCAATATTCAAAAAGAAAAAAAACTATTCTAGATAACGTATTTCTGCAAATATGACAGGAATTATATCTTACCTTTTGTTTCTTAGTTTGCCTGACTTGCTTTACTTTATTCTCTTCACTTATTAACGCATTTACACCGAAATCTGCGTCCATATCGTCCAGTATTTTAGCCTAGAAAGTCATCAGTTTGTTTCCAAATTTAGTCCTGAATAAAACTTCACTTCCTAAGATCGCAGTGATCTGAATATATTTCTCTTTTTTATGACGCCAAACTTCATATCAACTCGAAAGCAGAGGAAACAGACCAAATTATCCTTATTTCGTTTAAATTCAGCCACGCACACTTACCCTTTCTTCTGCTCTTTTTCGCTCTTCTTCCAGTTCACGATTCTTTGCAACCCAAGCAGCAGTATCCTCTTCAGAATCGGAATCTGCCAATGGTTTTACTTTCAAAACTTTGTCATACAGTTTTCGTTTATCGCGAGCTGCCTAAATTTAGTAATGCACTGGAAGTTTACGGATCTTTTTCAAGGGATATATGCACTGGGACAGACAAATCTTAGCGACACTCAAATAACAATTAAGTTAAACATTTGGTGAAAAAAAAAAACAACCTGCAATTTCTCCCGCATTTCCTCGGCTCTCTTTTTCTCTCCTAAATGTTCGGCTTTTTTATGAACAAATTCCATCCCATCCTCTTTGTACACTTTCTCCAAACCGTCACTTCCTTCAACCTCTCGTTCCTTTGGGCCACTGTCTACCTCAAGTGGAGCAAGACCTAATGAAGCGCGTAACTTGTTAGTTTCCTCTATGGAAATACTTTCTTCACTGAAAATAACGACGTATCAATGAGTTATGCTGTGTATAAAACCTAAGTAAATTCATTCTGAAATTACTAGGACAAAGAGAAAACAAGTTTCTATACCGACATAGAAAATAAACCAAAGCTAGCATAATGTGAAGTAGAAAGTATCACTTTTTGTTGGATAAAGGAGTATTTGGTGACTTCTCCCTTAGCTTCCTCTTCTCCAACCGTCTTGATCTAAAACAATATGGATGAAAAAATGAAAGGTTGAAAAATGGAATGACGAGAAACACTGTATGACATTTAACATATCACTTAAGATTCCAGCAAATTTAGAGAAACTTCGCAGTTGAATTAGAAACTTAGTAGTTGAAAAAAAGCTATCTTACTTTCTCTCTGGACTTCGTGATATGGAACGTTGTCTGTTATCATCCGATGAATCGTCATCTTTTCCAGTTTTACGCTTCCGACGATGATGTGAATCACGGCCCATTCTCTTTCCCAACTATTAAACACAACATGACCATTAGTAGTATGTGAAATACATAACGAAATTACGAAATCTTAATCTCCCTAAGCTTCACCTTTGACCTTCCACAAACCATCTTCCCGTTAATCCTGTTAACTCCCTCTCACCCCATGCCACATAAATCTTCAGCAAATTATACCTCTTTCATGTTTTGGTTTCAAGACCAAATAGCTATTTTTGTGCTGCAAGATTGAGCAAATTGAAACCAAGAAGGAGAAGGGAGAGGAAAGAGGTCAAGGTTGGGGTCATTGGGACTGGAGGAATGCAGTAGAAATGAGAACTGGAAGAGACAACGACTGAAGGATCTCATGGGTTAAGGATAGGTAACTTAGCGCCAAATGATTAAGACAAAGTCGCACCAAAATATTTTTATAAATTATCTTCAAGATAGGTAACAATGCCCATGCTTCTAGCGTTGTTTAATCATGTAATTTGATTTTAATGAAACAAAATTGCCTATCTTAGAAGATGAAAATGAATTGTTTGCAGTTTAGAGTTTGGGGAAAATTATCTAATATAAATAAGCATTCCATTTGGATTCGTTGTATTCGCTTTCTTTCTGTTATTTTTGAAGAGAAGGGGAACAAATTTAGTAATTCGAAGGTGTCACTTCGTAAAGCTTAATCGAACAAATATATTATTTGTAGAGAAATATAAAAATATAAATTTTCGGGATATTTATTTTCATTTCGCTACCGTTACAACAACACAATGAACTACTACTCTTAAATTTTTACTGGTCATCGTCACGTATCGACATGCCGCGGCTTGTTAAACCATTTCTAAAGAAATTTTTGGCGGTAAAGTTTTTTTGATCAGCTGAGAGAGATGTTGCGTGTAGCGTTGTGGATTGTACGGGTCAGAGGTCAGGTTGGTTTGGCGTGATCATGTGTAGTAAATAAGTGTTTTTTATTCCTATAGCTAGCTACCTGTAACTATTTCTGAAAGACAGAAAACAGAAATGGATCCACTGCTCCTAATTATGACTCCCAAATTCATTTCATGTTCTAATTTTTTTCAGTAGTTGAGCCACAATTACTAAATATTACATAGGAGTTTCGAAAATTTGGATTGTTCATTGCAGTCTGAAATTTTAGTTTAATACAATTCTAATTTTAATATCTTGTGAGGATGATGTTCTCTTGTGGTAAAATTAAAAAATCTAGAAGTATTAGAACTTGTTGCAATTTATAATTATGCATGTTTGTAATCGAAGAAGAGAAAGAAGTGAGAAATGTGCATTTGTTACGGTTAAGAGATGTGTTTCCTTCGGAAAGTACTTTGATTAAGGAAGTTCTTATCTCAATAACGAAGGAACAAATTCTCGTCTACATTTTCCATTAACCGCAATGAGTGCTTCACCTCGTGATTTCTATTATTCCAACAAATATAATGATGATAGATACGAGTACAGGTATGAATTGGTACATGATATTGTAATTTTCAAAATTTGTTTTGACAGTAGATTTTTTGAAGGCTTGTAATAGAATATTACTCTTTTAAAAGCACGGAGAGAAATCTTGAATGAAGTCATCTGAATATACAGGAAAAATTAGAAGAACAGTATGCAAATGGGGAAATTTTTGCTGTTGTTCTTGTTGAAGGCGCTGGCTGTTGATTACAGTGAGCGTAATTATGAAACCATTAATTAGACTGTATAAATTTTTGGAGTTAGTTGAAAGCCTGAAGTACTGGACTGCATACGTTATGGAAGTGATTAGGCTTAGTATTTTGTTTTCAGACACGTGCATGTACCCAAAGATTTAGTTCGACTTATCCCAAAGGACCGATTGATGAGTGAAAGCGAATGGCGATCACTCGGAATACAGCAAAGTCAAGGATGGGTTCATTACATGATTCATACTCCAGAGCGACACGTATGTTACCCATTTTCGTTCGACCATAATTTATGTTATATATTTTATTTCATTGAAATTAGTAAGATATCCTAAGCATTTGATGAAATGCTGCTTTCTTGATTGTTTTATTTTGGCACATAATTTCATGAGAATGAATTGTATCTGTAAAAACGAAGTTTTGCGTAAGATCCAGGAAGATCTTCGAATTATAGCTACTTCTTGAATGATTAATTAGAGTCCATGAAGATTGACTTATTTTTTCCTGGTGAAATTGGAATTTTTCTTTCTTAGAGATCGAAACCATGCTTTGGGCACGGGGAAATTTTGAAAAGGGGAAGTGTATTTTCTCTGTGAGCTTCCTGACGATATTTCTCCAATTTTAAATTGTTACCTACACTAACAATATATATATATATATATATATATATATATTGAGCAGTGCGAAAGTATTTATAATTCCTTATAGTTTCTTATCGATATATATAAAAAATTCCTATTGATATATATAAACGAATTTCAAAAGTGTAGTTACATAAAGAGGGAACAATTTTTTTTCTCTATAAATTTTTTTGAGAAAGAAAAGGAAAGGAGATTTCATTGTTCCTTCCCCATGTTTTCCAGGGATATACTAACTTTAATTTTTTAGATTCTTTTGTTCCGCCGTCCTCTGAAGGATGTTATCATTTGTGACGAAAGCAGTGTTAAGGATAAAGAATAGATAAGTTGAAATCAAATGGAATGTTTGATTTTTCGGCATTAATCTTACTATAAACAAATGTTTACGGACCGGTTGCAAAGTTTACTTGATTATGCTTCTGTTCTGTTTGTTTCTTTTTCTGGTCAACAGTTTTTCCTTCAGTAGTTGATTTCCTTTCTGTAAATGTAAGTTTTCCATAGCCAACCCCAGGAAATATTGTATGACCCATGCTTTCTTAATTCCGTCCATCTTTTTACTTCTTTTCATGCCTTATGAAGTGTTATTTCCATTTCATTTGTTGAAAGAGTTTTTATCGCATGATACGTGATGATCCTATGTACTTTCCTCAGTGCAAATTTATTTCTACTGTATTTCTAACAACTTAACCTCTATTCTGTTATGATTGTGGATTTCTTTTTCTACTTTTTCCTTTTTTATTCTTATTTTTAAGCGCGCTTCATAAAGCCTATATGTATTTTGCTATGTACAGTCTTGGCATCGCTACCTCTTGGCGAGTGCATACTCTAATTTCTGTAAGCTTTGTTGGCTTTGCTGTGAAGTTCATTTACATTTTTTTTTTTTTTTTTTTTTTTTTTTTTTCTGTGAATCAGCAGAATTTGTAGTTCGCTGAGGCGTATTACGATCCAAAACTTTGGTCTCATTGGTTGCTAAGTTGAAGGTATTAGCGTGAAGATAAAATGTTAAAGAGATTTTTCATTCACGGATTTTACAATTTTTCTATTTCGAACAGAACAGATTTCTTAAAATCCTTTTGGAGAAAAAAACTGTCCTTTTCATGATCTGAACATTTGCCCATTATAGTTTCCGTATTGCAGAGTTTAAAGAGTTTCACCCATTGAAGTGACAAATACAACCGTCAATCTGTTTTGGAATAATAGTATTTGTATTTAATGTAAAAGATATTATGAGCTGTTTAATCTATACATCAGCAATAAATTCACAATCTGGGTTGCCTCATTTTATATCTAAAAAAAAGTGATTTGAGGCGTTCCATTGGTTTTTCGAAAATTTGGAATCGAAATAAATGGATGTTTCTGCTAGGAGGAGCATGATGAACCTTCATGATAATCCATTATATAATCGACTCAGAACTTTGCGAACCATAAATATCACATGATTTTTTATAATTTTTTAATGTTACCAGACATTAATTACAGATATCTAATTACTTATCGTTCCTCGCTTTGCACATTAAAGAGTACTGTGAATTGTTTTGTGCAATAAAATTTTTCGTTTTCTCATAAAAGTATTCATTACTGTATTTTCATTTTGAGCAAATAAGATTTTAAAAATTAATTAATCGTAAGCAATTCCTGCAATTATTTTACTCTCATTGTTTTTCGACTTAATAAAAAATAAATAAAAGCAGAATCCATGGTTTAGGTTTTTAGGTGCTAAAATTGTGATCTCGTAATTGATTCATTGTAATTAAGTCTAACCTGTATTTTAGATTTAACATAAAAATATGGAGCTGGTTGGGTGTAGGAGACTTCGGCAAGGTTTAGGTCTTCTTTTCGTGTCATTTCTCAAATTCTATCATTTTATTTTATTTTCGATATTTTGAAGACGTAATTTCAATGAATCTACACTTCTAATTTATTAATTAGTTACTTCTTGTAATCTGTACTTTTAATTCATTAATTAATTGCTCACTTCTTGTGCGATGATCAATCGACAACTTCTATTTTCTCTCCCGAAGATGTGGCAATGATTCATTTAATTATTATTTAGGATTTCACTTGCCAATTAAGCCAAGAATTAGTGGCTAATTAGACGACTAAGATGTCTACTTTAATTTTATTCATCAAAAGATGCATTTTATTTCTGACTGCCATAATGATTATCAACGTTGAGCTACCTCAGTAGGTGACCTTTTCAATCATACCACTATTTTTTATTCATTTATTTATTTTTCCTTAAACGCCATTATTAAGAGATTAGGATTCAATCTAAATTTAAAGAAAAAAAAAAATAATTACTTACTGAACGATTAAAGTCTAAATGTGCATTAAATCATCGATGGTTTCTTCAAATTTTGTCCTACTGATAATTTAAATGCGATGCTTTAGAATGCTTCATGTTATAATTTACTCTGGACGGTCTGTCTGTTAACACGTTGGACTATTTTTGTAAATAAATATATAAATAGATAAATAAATAAATTAAAAAGTTAAAAAAAAAAATCTAAGCAGTTTGATTTGGCATTGAGCATCCCAAAATTAAGTCCTAATTACAGGTGAAACACTCATTGAGCTTATCAGAGGCCGTAGTGATAAAGTTAATTAATTAACTGATTAGTAGATGATTGCAAAGATTGATAAATTGTGGCTTTATTTTATTTTTAAAAAAAGGATTTGATTTCTTAAGTGGGATTAGTCAAGAAATGGAAATATTAATTAACTTTCTCCTTCAAAAAAAAAACAAATAAATAAAACTTAAATATATTTTAATAACTTAAAATAAAGCAGAACAAGAAGCAAAATTCAAAATATTCTAAGTTATTAATTTAACTATTACAATGATTATTTGGTATCTGTGAAGAAAAAAAAAAAAGCGAGAAGAAAAAGAGAAGGAAAGAAAGAAGAAAAAGATGCGTATTAAACTTAATAATTTCAATAATAAAAAACTAGAAAAATATTTTGAAAAAAGTGTTTACTTTTTATTTTCTCTAATTAATTAATTGATTAATTTTTTTTAGTTCTTTGTTTCAATTTTAAAATAGTTGTGAAGATGTGAGAAAAATTAAACAATTAATTGAATTGAGAATTATGGATGAACAAAAATGGCAATTTTAATTATTATAAGATGTGAGTATAATTTAATTAGTATTTTCAGCAATTTACTGATGAATTTATTAATTTGAATTCCATTTTAACCTTTTGAGGAGAGACTATTTTTTTTTTTTTTTACCACTTTTTTTCCATTTTTTTCTTTTTTTTTTTTTTATGATTGCTATTTTTATTATTAATTTTATAGCATAAAGGAGCGTTTTTTTTTTTTTTTTTCGTTATCGTTCTGACCATTTCAATCAAAGGTCATTGGCTTAAAGGTCACTGACATATATTATATAAATAAATATTCTTCGTCTCAGTACTTTTTCGTTTGTCCATTTAATTATGATGATTTTAATTGTTGGCAGTTAATGCATTTCATTTTTCTGACCTTTAATTGTATTGCTTTAATTTGTTTGTGCCTTAGAACAGATTAATAAAAGTAAACATTTTATACCATAAAATTTCATCATAATATATATAACTTTTTTTAATATATAAAATTATAAATTTTTTTCTTTTTCTTCAAAATTTAAAAGAAGTAAATTTATAATAATTATTTGTTGTTGATGAAAATTAATAAATCATTAATGGATGCTAATTTTCCGTCAAATTTTGCATAATCGATTAATTGTTCTTTCTACTATTGATCTGTTTTCTTCTTTTCCTATATTTTCAATGATATTTTGAGAATTCATTTCGAGTACTAGTTATTATTATTGTTATTTATCGTAATTGCTCTTATAATTCGTTAAAATATCAATCTTAAGATTCTTTAAATGAAAATAATGATTTATTTTGCAGTGATGATTTAATAGCATCAGGCTATTTTTAAAATTTAAGAGATTTTTCAAACTTTATTAGAATAGTTAATCACTTGAAATTGGACAAAAAAAAAAATAATTAATTTAAATTTGAATTCATGCAAAATATTAATGAATTGTGTGGCGGCATGAAAATTATCACTTAAGTCATTTCATTTTCTTCGCTTACTACGAATTTCTCAAATTGTTCACAATGTAAAATCTATTTTTCAATTTAAATGACAAATTTAAAATTTCAATTTAAATTTTTTTCAATTTTCTAATTTGCGCTAATTTTCCCTTTATTTTTTATAAAAAAAGCAACATTTAGTTTTAAAACTTTAAAATTTTATTTCTTTGTAAAGTTTATAATTTCGATTTAAATTTCAAAAATTCTTAGTGGTGGAAAATTTTAGCAGATAAAATAGTCAAGTAAATTATTATTATTAAAAGAAAATGATGAGAGACAAAAATTATGATGATAAAATTTGCTACTTACTATACAAAACGATAAAATTTTGGAATTCCCAAAACTGAAATAGTAAATAGCCTTATCGAGACTAGACTATTCCCCTTGGGCCTAGGCACGATAACAGTGGTTACATTAACGGGCATAGCAGATAATCCGATTTAGCATCCAAGATGAAGTGATCATTTCAGCTAAACTAGCTAGATTATAGCCGTATGGGACTTGTCTTGACCATTTTAGATTTTCCAGCTAATGCAGGAGTTAATTTAAATTTCACTTATAATTATTAAAAATTCTGAGAAAATTTTTTGCAACTGAGTGAAGAGGAATGATTTAAAATATTAATTAAAATATCGAAAAATAAAAGTGATAATTTGATAATAAAATTAGAAATTTTACTTTTCTTTTTTGTTTAAATTTCTTTTTTCCTTCTGGCTTTTGCCTTTAATTCCTATTTTTAATTTAATTAGTCTTGCAATGATATGATTTTGATAAAGCTGTTAAGATTTAAATAAAAGTTTAGCTTCTTATATATATGCCAGTGAATGATATTTAGAGGAAGATAGCTAGAGTTTGCTTATATGTTTGAGCGTTTTTTCTCTGAAAATAATTTGTGTAAAATTATAATTTTTG